>APFE031255360.1:161396-208256 GCA_000404065.3 Pinus taeda | reverse complement strand
GGGTGTGAGACCAGAGGGGAAGAAGATCAAATTTCCAGATATCATGAGATCAACAGAGGAGGTGACACATAGCCCAGCCAGTGTGACACAGATCTATGTAGTATTGACGTAGAAGTTGTGAAGAGACAGCGTGTGGCCATCCAGCCAACCCCTGATCAGTGTCGGATCTCCCGAATCAATGTGCTATTTTTCTCACTAAATATTTGCCAGAATTTCTCTGTATCAGATAGCTAGTTTGGGAATCCAATGATTTGTACTCATATTTACTACTACATAATAATTAAAACCCTCGGTTGTTGCACAGATTTTCCCACCTTGGGTTTTTTCTGGGGACATTGTCCAAAAAAAATTGTGTTGACGTCTGTGTTTATTTCTCTCCATTGCAGTATCTAGTTTTTGCAACATTTATTTTGTGTAGGCTGCAATGTATGTATTTCAATATTTTTTGTAGAAAACTACAAGTAATTTGTTCAATTAATTAACAAATGGGAGAAATATCATCACTTCACTGCAGTAGGAATCGAGTAACCAATTTTTCACATGGTACCAGAGCACATATTGTGAGCAGAAGAGCTCAATTGCAGAAAGGAAGAGGGAGTTCAAAATTACTATGGAGGCAACAATTTGAAACCCCAGAGGAAATGCAGTCCTTGGGCCAAGGAGGTTGAATTTTTGAGGGAAGATTGATTTCTCGGAGTGTGTCGATAGAGAAATTTGATTTCCAGATCGAAACCTTCCAGAGGCAGAAGGGAGTAGTCTATTTTCCTTGCAGAATAGATCTTCAGTTGGGGCACATATATTTTGCAACAGTTGCTGGCATAATAGCATCAGAAGGAGAGAATAACACATACTGAGGTAGTTTCTTCCTCAGAGGACTTTCAGCCAAGAAGTCTGAATTTTTCTAGCAGAGAAGCAATAGTTGTGTGTAGGATTTCTCACTCCAGAAGGGAGTGTGAATAGCTAGGAATCCATTGTGTAGAAGAGAAGAGGAAGAGGTTCAAATTTTTCAAGAGAGATGGCATCAGCTAGGTTGAGAGATCAAGGTCAGTTGGACGAGGCCTCCTACCATGTGATTTGGAAGGCTAAGATCTCTTGCCTTCTAGATGAACATGATCTCAAAACTTATGTTGATAGTGTGGTAGTTGTACCTTCCGATGCAATATGCTCAAGAAGTACAAGGTTGAGATGGTGAAGACTAAGAGGATCATTCTCAACGGGGTTCGATATCATGTAGTATCCCATCCGGCAAGGATAATGCCCAATAGATGTGGGAAGCCTTAGCTATGCTATACAAAGTGGAATATGTACTTGGAGAAGTTGAGATGCACGAGGATGCAGAAGGGGGAGTGAGTGGACCCCTTCCTTACAAGGCTTCAGGATGTCTGGGACCAGCTGTCTTTAGTAGGATCAACACCCCAACCCTCAGAGTTTGTATGATTAGCTTTGAGCAATGTTTCCGAATAATGGAAAGTTTTCATCCAGAGTATCCTGGGCCGAGAAAATCTACCAGATTTGGGAACATATGTGGGTTGATCTACAGCATGAGGACATGAGGCGAGATCTATTAAAGAGCACCATCAGTGATGCTAGCAGTAGTAGTGGGATGAAGAAAGTAAAGGAAGAGGAAGATGTGATCCTCGCATCTAAGGGGCAGAAGGAGTAGCACAGAAGGAAGAAGGACATTTCCAAGATCAAGTGCTTTAGGTGTGGCAAGTTGGGCCACTACAGCACTTAGTGTCCTCTTAGAAAGAAGGACAAGGAGGAGAAGCAAGATCAACAAGTTTCATCTATAGAGATCGACAGGCTATCCTCCAAACTGGAGGAAGATTTTTCCATGATTATCGAGATGCCTCCAGGGGTGAGGTGGGGCGATTTGGAATTGTAGCCCAAAAGAGCTACAAGATGGGCATGATACTTGAGGATTCCACCTCGTGGATCAAGACCTTGCTATGGGATCCCATAGTTAGCAATGGTAGGATGGACCAGTGGTAGTTGGTGCAGTCAGGTGCCAGAGTGATAGATGCAGTAGCTAGTAGCGGTCTGAGACTGAACAACACAGAGCAGATTTGGCAACAATACAGTGGACACAGTGCAAAGTCTGCAACAACATATAGGCTTCAGTGACAATGCAGAGGCTAGAAGAATTTAGAACTCGGACGATGGATGCATCATACTAACCACAATTGGTTTAGTGTTTTAGATATTTTTTTGTTCATATGTTGCAATCGCAACAACAATAGATGGAGAAGATTGCAATGTAGATGCAGTAGTTGATAACATTTCAGCAGCATAAACAACAACACAAATGTAGCTCATATCATATTTGCATAGTAGTTGGTTGGTAGTTGAGCCAGACATCAGCAACGCAACATGAGATGGTGCATAAACCGAGTGATGCTTCAGTAGGTTGCAGCACTAGAGCACATTCCTCGCTAAGAGGGAGTGTTGATAATGAGGAGCTCAAAATTTGCCAAAATATCAAAGTGTCAGAATCTTGATAAGCTTAGCTTCGGATCAACTTGGACACATGGCAGGATTGGATGACATGGAAAAGGTCCCAGTGAATGGGGAAGTGCCAAGTGGCAGGTTTCCATTGGGTCTTGTATATTGGATATCCGAGAAAAACAGAGGAGCAACTTAAGAAGAATCAACCCTAGGCAAGGTGGTGATGCAATAATCGCATATCACAATTGCACAAAGGGAAAGCATTAAGAATCAGCCCTCGACGAAGTTTGGTTGCAATTACAATATTTCAATACAGAGGAGGAATGAGAATTGGCTCCCAACGCAGACAAGTTGCGATGTGCTCGCAATCGCATATCGCAAGTGGGTCGTGTTAAAGAACCAACACCTGAGCAAGGAAGGATTACGATGTGAGGGATCAAAATTGCAAATTACAATCACTACCCATAGACAAAAATCATCCCCCAGGTACTTGAGCTGCGATACGATAAAAACAATCGCAAATCGTAGGAAAACAAAGTCCCACATATACAAGGTTCTAGGTTATCCGTCAATTGTGATGAGCGATAAGTCCAGAATACGATGCG
Source organism: Pinus taeda (assembly GCA_000404065.3). Taxonomy (NCBI): domain Eukaryota; kingdom Viridiplantae; phylum Streptophyta; class Pinopsida; order Pinales; family Pinaceae; genus Pinus; species Pinus taeda. Next base: position 205,206 of record APFE031255360.1, on the reverse strand, counting down.
ACTTTAGATTCCATTTTATAAGTCAGTCGGGTCCACCGATATCGCAATTGCACAAATCACCCACTTTTGTTCACAGAACTTAATACCACAGATTTTTTAAGCTGATTGCGATTTGCAACAAAGCTACAAAACCGTAGCCTTTTCCGGCGGATCTACCATTTTTCATGTGAACCCTCAACCTTAAACACGAGATAGGTGGGAAAGATGGTGGGACAGCCGATTTTGGTGGAACTTCTAGATTTAACTCCAGATAATGAATTTAACTGGCAGTAAGCCAGATTTAGAGGAAAAAATTGTGGAAAGACTGACATAAGTCATAACTAAGGAAATTTTCAACCAAATGGGATGTAAAAGAGGCTAGATAGCCATTTTTTGACATTCTTAACTCATTGGAATAGGTTTTAGGATCAAAGGAGCACTTCTGGTTAGTCTTTTTTTAAAGTGAAGCATATGGGTTCCCTGGTCAACCAGAGTGTTGGTTTAGTTTATGGAGGAGTATGAAGATGGAGATGACCTTCTTCCAACCTCCATGTTCTTTTTGTAGTAGTCGTTACAACAGTGATGTAGCTTTATTTCTTCTTTTCTCTATATGTGTTTGGAGAAAGAGACTTGTTTATGTACTTCAAGTGGATAGTAGTATTGTTTATGCTCTTGGAAGTTGGAGTATGGGGTCTTGGTGTAAGATGACTGTGTTTGTTGAAGGTTTACATGTTTGACTATAGGTTAACATGTGTATGGAATGAGAACTTTTACACAAGTTGTTTCTTTGAAGGAGAAACTATCCATTCCATTTCAGTAGTTTATGTACTCTTATTTTCTTGATATTGAGCATAACAGGAAGGGGTCATGCCTTTAGAGCTGATCCAAGGAGATGTAGCCCATGAGGGGTGAACTCCTTTAATAATGGCTAATGTAATATTGTTTGATGCATGCTTCCATTCAGTGCTTTGGTTTCATGTTTTAAGTTTTCTTCATGAAACTAACTTAAGTAAACACACATAAAATTCATGTTTTTACTTCCTATTTTGGAGTCCAAACCTCAAGCACATTTTTATATTCTGAATGGGGAATTAGCACATCATTACTAATATGCACCAATTTCATATCAATTTGGTATCAGAGCTTAGGTTTTCTTTGTGTAAGGAGGAATTGATTTTTGTTTGCAAGTGAATGTGTTTTGAAGCTCATTGAGGAGAATGTTTTGGAAAGGAGAGCAAGATTGTTACAATATCTACCACCAAATTCTACCTAAAATTGTAGTAGAAGCTTCAAAAAAAGCATGTCCCAAGGAAGAGAGCCTGCAAGAATGTCAAAGGATGTGAAGGCTTTTAGAAAGGCTTTCTTAGACATGGCAGAAATGGTGAAAGTCCTCTATGAAGAGAGGAATACCAAAATGCAAGGTGAAATCTCTAAACCTCCAAGAGGAGAATGTTCTTCAAGGGACGAAGGTAACAAGAATGGTGATAAACCACCATCTTGTCCACAATATTCATGTTTTTCTACAACCCTTATGCAAGACGCTAATGTAGAAATTCCTTTAAAGAATATAGATTGACAAGCTTGTACCTTTTGTCCACATGATATGGAAGATGAGGTTCTATCAGCACCCAAATTCAAGGAGCTGAAAGAAGAGAGCCAAAGATTCCAAGAGGACACATGTAGAATCAAAAGGGAATTCAAAAACATCTTTGTATGTCAATCAAAATATGAGGAAAATGGTAAGAATTTACATGCTTCTTCCTTATGCGAAAGTGTTGACGTAAATTCATTTGCAGCCTTTGGAAAACACAGTAAAGTCCTTGGATCCAAGCTCTTGACCGAGATGGGTTACAAGGGAGGAGGCCTTGGATTAAACTAGCAAGGCATTAAAAATCCAATTAAGGCCACAAAGAGGGCTAAATACGAAGGCTTAGGCTATGTAGCAAAATAAGGATGGTCTTCTAGCGATAGCACATGGGTATTGTGTTCCTTCTACCCTAAGAGAGGACATGAGGAGGTAAGATGTTGGGATTTGCATCCAGAATCGGTTCCCTCTTGGTTCCTCAAGTGCAAGGAGGACTTGAAGTGAAAAATGTCTCCAAAGAGAGATAAAAAAAGTTGAAGAAAAAGGGAAGCTAAGTTCTTCTTTCCACTCAAATTCCTCATGCAAGTAGCATAAGACAAAGGACAACATAAAGAGGTATAATCGTTCTGTTAATTCGAATGTTTCTCAAAATGGAAAATAACACACAGATTTGAATAACGTGTTGAGGAATATGTTTCCATGCACCTTTTTCCTTTCAACTAACCATTGTGTAGATAAGTGCGATAAAAGGAAATCAATTATCAAGAAGATGTTTTTGTCTAATGGAATTGAGACCGAAAAGAGAAAATTTCAGCCAAGGTTAAAGACAACTAAGCCAAGAGGAGCTCAAAAGAACTTTTGTACTCATTGCAATATCAGTGGATATTGGGTCGATAAGTGTTGGAAATTGTTTCCACAACTTCATCGTAGTAAGGGCAAGAAAATCATCCAAGCATTGAAAGAGGAAGTGACAAAAGAAAAAGTGGTGCAAGATGTGACCATCCTTGAAGCAGCTTCAGAAGAAGAGAAAGTTCAAATAGAGGGTCCATTTACCTGGTTGGGTAAGAAATGGGCAGACTATTTGTCCAACTGAAGTTTGTAAATTTTTTGTTTTGCACTAGTTGCATATCCCCATAATTGGGTAACTTGTAAAAGTGATGTTCATAAATAAATCACTTATATGCAACATTGTTTTCTTTAAGCATTACAATGCTAGTTTGGCTTGTTGAGAGTCAATTTGAATGGAAAATTTGGTAGTCAAGTTTATTACATTTTGTAAAATGCATTTCTATTCGTAGTTTGAGAAAGCATTTTGAAACTGTTGTATGAGTAGTTGTAGCAAATTTAGTATCTTCCAAACGTGTTTAGCACTCAAATTATACAAGTATTCATTATGTGAGGCTTGTTTTGGTTCATTTGGAAAAGTCTTTTAGGATCTTATCCTCGATAAGGATTTTGCAGATGAGCACCTTGGAATTATTCTTGAGAAGGATGTTGTTGTGGATGGCACTAGTGACATGGACAAGCCAAGAAGAACATCGAACTTGAATTCTTTGATCAAGTGATATTTTAAGTTCAGCTTGAGAAAAAACCATGACAAGTACAATTTAGGGCACTTCAAACATCGATTGGATCGAGTTTGTAAAAATGAAGGAACTGTACCTTCAAATGCTGAAAATTTGAAAGTAAACTTTTGGAGACCAAAATTTTTTCAGTGGGGAAGAGTGATCAGGAGCTCAAAATTTGCCAAAATATCAAAGTGTCAGAATCTTGATAAGCTTAGCTTCAGATTGAGGAGCTCATCATTTTGAATCCAATGGTGCAAATGACACTCAAATCCAAGCTCGTATGCAGACGTTAGAGCCAGTCAAAGTTCTGGTTTGACTTGGCTACGTGGCAGAATTGGATGACATAGCAAAGTTCCTAGCGAATGGGGAAGCACCAAGTGGCACGTTGCCATTGGATCCCACATATCGCATATCAAAGAAAAACAAAGGAGTGACTTAAGGAGAATTGGCCCTAGGAAAGTGGCGATGCAATAATCGCATATCGCAATCGCACAAAGGGAAAGTGTTAAGAATCGGCCCTCGATGAAGCCTAGTTGCGCTTGTGATATCACAAGACAGAGGAGGAACGAGAATCAACCCTCGGTGTAGATAGGTTGTGATGTGGTTGCAATCGCATATCGCAAGTGGGTCATGTTAAAGAATCAACCCTAGAGAAGGGAAGGGTTGCAATGCGAGGGATCGCAATCGCTACCCACAAATGGAAATCGGCCCCTAGGTACCCGAGTTGCGATGCAATAAATGCAATTGCAAATTGCAGGAGAAAAATTCTTGTATATACAAGGTTTTAGATTATTCGCCGATTACAATGAGCGATAAGTCTTAGATGCGATGCGAGTTTAGATTCCAGTTTATAAGTCCGTCGGGTTTGTCAATGTCGCAATCGCACAAATCACCCGCTTTTGTTCATAGACCTTAAGACCACAGGTTTTTAAGCCGATTGTGATTTACGACAAAGCTGCGGAACCATAGCCTTTTCCGTCAGATCGACCACTTTTCATGTGAATACTCAGCCTTATCCGTGAGATAGGCAGGAAAGATGGCAAGACCATCGATTTTGGCGGAACTGCCAGATTTAACTCCAAATAATGAATTTAGCTGGTAGTATGCCAGATTTGAAGGAGAAAAATGTGGAAAGACTGACAAAATTCATAACTAAGGAAATTTTCAATCAAATGGGATGCAAAAAGAGGCTAGATAGCCATTTTTGGGTATTTTGAACTCATTAGAATAGGTTTCAGGATCAAAGGAGCACTTCTGGATAGGATTTTTGCAAAGTTAAGCCTATGGGTGCCCTGGTCAACCAGAGTGTTGATTCAATTTATGGATGAGTATGGAGATGGAGATGACCTTGCAAGGGTCTTCTAGCCTCCATGTGCTTTTTGCAATAGCCATTACAGAAGTGATGTAGCTTTATTTCTTCTTTTCTCTATATATGTTTGGAGAAATAGACTTGTTTATGTACTTCAAGTGGATTGTAGTATTGTTTATACTCTTGGAAGTTGGAGTATGGGGTCTTGGTGTAAGATTCTTGTGTTTGTTGAAGGTTTACATGTTTAACTGTAAGTTAACATGTGTATGGAATGAGAACTTTTATAAAAGTTGTTTCTTTGAAGGAGAAACTAGCCATTCCATTTCAACAGTTTGTGTACTCTTATTTTCTTGATATTGAGCATAATGAGAAGGGGTCATGCCTTTAGAGGTGATCCAAGGAGATGTAGCCTAGGAGGGTTGAACTCCTTTAACAATGGTTGGTGGATTACTGTTTGATGCATGCTTCCATTCAGTGTTTCAGTTTCATGTTTTAAGTTTTCTTCATGAAACTAACTTAAGTAAACACACATAGAATTCATGTTTTTACTTGTTATTTTGGATTCAAAACCTCAAGCACATTTTTATATTCTGAATGGGGAATTAGCACAACATTACTAATCTGCTCCAATTCTAGGTTAGTCAATTTTTGTAGCATCATATGTGATCTTGCCTTGAGATTTTTCAGAGAGGCTAAGACACATGCATTCTCCAATACCCATAAGTCGTTTGGGAAAATTCCACATAGAGATGATTTAATTAAAATAAATAACTTTTTTAAATGGTTCCCTACGTCTAAACTTAGGAAATATGGTTAATTGAAGGGTTTTGATTAAATCAGGTGTGAATATTCTAAATGAAGATGAGGATAAACTCCATGTTAATCTTAACTCTTGATTATGTTTTAATCTTGGTCATTGGAGCTCCAATGAGAGATTATAAGAAGGATTTCGATGGCCACTTGGAGAACACATTGAATAAGAGATCAGAGATCAAATTTCTCAAGAGTAGCAGTGTTGAGTTGTTAGAGTGAGAGAGAGTGATATTCTTGCAATGAGGGGGAGGGATAGTAGTCCGAAGGAGAGTTTTCCAGATCCGGAGAGTGAAAATCAAAGAAGGCTTAGAGCAACTTAGAGAGGCAGCACAGAGCTTTAGAGGGAGTTTCAAATCCAATTGGGAGATTCGAGATCCAGGGCTAGAATCTGGGGTGTGAGACCGGAGGGACAAAAGTTGAATTTACATATAACATGAGATCAACAAAGGATGACGCAGAGCCCATCTAGTGTGACATAGATCTGCGTAGGTTTGACGTAGAATTTGTGCATAGGTAGCGTGGGGCCAACTAGCTAGCCCCTGATCAGCGTTGGATCTCTGGAATTAGTGTGAGATTTTTCTGACTAACTCTTTGTCATCATTTCTCTGTATCGGATAGCCAATTTGGGCATCCAACGATTTGTACTCAGATTTACTATTGCGTAATAATTAAAACCTCAGCTACTGCATCGATTTTCCCACATTGGGTTTTTCATGGGACATTGTCCAAAAACAACTGTGTTGATGTGTGTGCTTATTTCTCTCCATTGTAGTATTTAGTTTCTGCAGTATTTATTGTGTGTAGGCTGCAGTGTATGTGTTTCAATATTTGTTGTAGAGAACTGCAAGTAATTAACAAATAGGAGAAATATCATCAGTTTGTTGCAGTAGGAATCCGGTAACCAATTTTTCACATGGTATCAGAGCACAGATCATGAGCAGAAGAGCTCAGTTGCAAAATGGAAGAGGGAGTTAAAAGTTAATATAGAGGAAGCAATTTGAAACCTTAGAGGCACCGCAGTCCTTAGGCCAAGGAGGTCAAAGTTTTGAGGGAAGATATATTTCTGTGAGTGAGTCGACAGAGAAATTCAATTTCCATATCGAAACCTTCTAGAGGCCAAAGGGAGCAACGGATTTTACTTGTAGAGTAGATGTTCAGATGGGATGCTGATATTTTGCAGCAGTTGCTGGCAGAATAGCGTAAGAAGGAGATAATATCACATATCGAGGGAATTAATTATTTAGAGGACTCCAACCAAGAAGTCTGAATTTTTCTAGTAGAGCAGCAGTAGCTCTGTGCAGGATTTCTCACTCCAGAAGGGAGTGTGAATAGTTGGGAAAAAACTGCATAGAAGAGAAGAGGAAGCAGTTTGAATTTTTCAAGATAGATGGCATCAACTAGTTTGAGAGATCAATATTGGTTGGACAAAGCCTCCAACTATGTGCTCTGGAAGGCTAGGATCTCCTTCCTTCTAAATGAATGTTATCTCAAAAATTATGTCGATAGTGTGGTATCTACAATTTCTTATGTAGATCCGCTCAAGAAGTACAAGGTTGAAATGGCGAAGACTAAGAGGATCATTTTCGATGGGGTTCGAGATCATGTAGTATCCCATATAGCTGGCAAGGATACTACCCGACAGATGTACTTGGAGGAGAAGTTGAGATTCACGAGGATGCAAAAGGGGGAGCGAGTGGACCCCTTCCTTACAAGGCTTCAGGATGTCTGGGACCAACTATCTTCAGTAGGATCAACACCCCAGCCCTCAGAGTATGTACGATTAGCTATGAACAATGTTTCCAAAGAATGGCAAGATTTTGTCTAGAGTATCCTAGGTAGAGAAAAACTACCATATTGGGAATGTATGTGGGTTGATCTATAGCATGAGGAGATAAGGCAAGATCTAGTGAAGAGGACCAGCAATGGTGATAGTAGTGGAAGTGGGACGAAGCAAGTAAAGGAAGAGGAAGATATGGCCCTCGCATCTAAGGGGAAATAGGAGCATCACATTAGGAAGAAGGACATTTCCAAGATCAAGTTTTTCAGGTGTGGTGAGCTGGGCCACTACAACACAGTGTCCTCTTAGAAGAAGGACAAGGAGTAGAAGCAAGATCAACACGCTTCATCCATAGAGATCAACAAGATGTCCTCCAGACTGGAGGAAGAGTTTTCCATAATTACTGAGATTCCTCTAGGGCTGAGGTGGGGCGATCTAGAGTTGTAGCCCCAGATAGCTACAGGATGGGTAGTATCCTTGGGGAGTCCACCTCTTGGATCAAGACCTTTCTATGAGAGCCCATAGTTAGCAGTAGTAGGATGGACCAATGACAGTTGGTGCAATAAGGTGTCAAAGTGACAGCTGTAGTAACTAGTAGCGGTCTGAGACTGAACAACGCAGAGTAAAGTTGGCATCAGTGAAATGGGCACAATACGGAGTTAGCATCAACTTAGAGGCTTCATTGATAGCGCAAAGGCTAGTAGCAGTCAGAACTCAGAATACAAATGCATCATACTGACCACAATTGGTTCAGCGTTTTGGATGTTTTTCCATTGTGGATACTGCAGTTGTAGTAACAATAGATGGAGAGGGTTTCGAAGCAGATGTATTAGTTTAAAATAGTACAACAAGGTTAGAACCAACACAAATGCAACTCATATCATAGGTGTGCATTATTTGGTGGGCAATAGAGCCAGACATCAGTAGTGCAATAGGAGATGGTGTAGAAACATAGTGATGTTTCAACATGTTGCAGTACTATAACACATTCCTCGCTAAGAGGGAGTGTTGATTTCTATAGCATTAGATGTGCTCTTGCCTCAAGATTTTGTAGAGAATCTAAGACACATGCATTCTCCAATACCCAAAAATTGTTTGGGAAAATTCTACCTAGAGATGATGATTTAAGATAATTAACTTTTTATAATGGTTCCCTAAGTCTAAACTTAGAAAATATGGTTAATTAAAGGGTATTAATTAAATCATGTGCGAATATTCTAGAAGAAGGTGAGGATAAACTCCTAGTTAATCTTATCCCTTGATTATGTTTTAATCTTGGACTTTGGAACTCCAACAAGAGATTAGAAGGAGTTCGATGGGAACTTGGAGAACACATCGAATAAGAGATCAAAGATCGAATTTCTCAAGGGTAGAAGCATTGAGTTTCCGGAGTGAAATCGAGTGATCTTCTTGAAGTCAGGGGCAAGGATAGTAGTCCTAAGGATATTTTTCCAGATCCAAAGAGTGAAAAGAAAGGAAGGATTAGAGCAGCTTAGAGAGGCAGCACAAAGCTTCTGAGGGAGTTCAAAATCCAGCTAGGAGAGTCGAGATCCAGTTCCAGAAGCCGGGTGTGTGAGACTAGAGGGGAAGAAGGTTGAATTTCCAGACAATGGGAGAACAACAGAGGAGGTGACACAGAGCCCAGGTAGAGTGATGTAGATCTATGATGGATTGACGCAGAGTCAACGTGGGGCCAACCAGCCAGCCCCTGATCAATGTCAGATCTCCCAAATTAGTGTGATATTTTTCTCACTAACTCTTTTCCAACATTTATTTGTATGAGTGATCCAGAATGGATCTTAAACAACCCTTTTAAAAGCCTTCAAATATGTTAAATCGCAAAAAATAACATTGAGGTTAAATCACAACAATAAAGCATTAATATCGCATCAGAGAAATACAGGCAGTGTTAATGGGCCTTAGCCTTAAGAAAAATGCGATAGAGATACAAGCAAAACAACGTGAACCGTTGATCAAGTGTGCAGATCAACGGTCTAGATCAACTACCAATATCGCATCGCATGGAACCAAAGGGAGGACTTAACACATGATGGCAGTCTTAAGCGATATGTGATGGCCACTTCATATTGCAATGAACCAAGGGAGAACAATTGGGACCCATAACTTAAAGACTTGTGACGAGCGCTTCCATCGTAGCTGTTGGATGGGCGAAAGAGATCAACAGTGGATATCGCATCGCATATTCCTAAAGGGAGGACTTCACACAGGTAGACCCGAAGGAGTTATGAAATAAAACAGTGAAGGATTTGAGTTTTGTGGTAAGTGGTATTTTGGGTGGGCTTCATGCGGTAAATAGTATTAGAGAGGCTCTGCCCAATTCCATACACTGGCCGACACGTAGCACACTATAGGAGAGAGAAAACCATTTTTTCGAGCGGGTAATCTCCGTGCAAGTGGGCCACCCGAAATGGCCGTCAGCCATTAGATTAGAGATCACGGATCGGACGGTGAGGAAGGCACGAGCTAGTTGGATGTAGACTATTTGATTGAAGGCAGATCAATGGTGGGATTGCGACAATGATAAAACACGGGCCCAAGAGGATTATAGATACGACACTATAAAATTTGAAATCCAATATGTGGCGTTTTGTCAGGTTTTTCTGTGTTTTAGTGTATTTCCATTATAAAATCAAAATACAAAGGAGTTCTTGTGCTTTAAGCATGTTTTCTTAACAAGACGTGTCCAACTTCGAAAGGAAGGTGAACAGACAGAAGAGGAAGACAGAGAGCCCGAAGAGGGAAGGTGAACAGACAGGGCCGATAGGCTTAAAAAGCCATCCCATAACATAACAGAGACAAGTCAGAGTTCAGAGACAGAGGGGAGATAGAGAGTTAGAGAAAACACACAATGACTAATAGTTGGTCAAAGGCACTAAGAGTGAGAGTTTGTGCATCCTTTGGACTTGAGGTTTTCGAGTGAAATCCTTGTGTAATATGATTGTTTTTGTGTCATGGCTCTGATTGAGCTCACACCTATGAACTCTGTTCTTGAAGACATAATATAAAGGTTAACACTAAAAGCTGGACCAGGAGACATAGCGAGGGGGTTTGGTGAACTCCTTCATTATTTTGACTGTGTTGATGTGTGTGGATTATGTTTTATAACTTTTCATTGTCTATGTTATTCACAATATTTTTGATCTGTTCCACTAAATAATGTAGGCATTCCTGCACATGAGTCTGTAATACCTTTTCTCCTTAATTTAATATCCATTTCGGATCAAGTGGTATCAGAGCATTTGGTTTTGTTAAGGTTAGACAAGCTTGTGTTGGATTTTGAATGCTAACTAGATTAAAACTCAGAGTAGGAGAAGGAGAACTTGTTGAGGTAATCCAAAGATTGGAAGAGTCTATTCTCAGAGGAGAATGGCAGAAGAAGCTCCATTGGGATCAAAATCTCAATTTATAGAAAGTTATAGGACACTCCAAGCCATGGTGGAAGAGATGTATTTGGAATTTAATAAGGGTCGAGGTGAAAGCACTTCAACACCTTAATTAGACAAAGGAGCAGAGGAACCTTTTCTAGTTGCCCCTCTAGAAGGCAAAGAGAAAGGGAAATGCCTCCTCCACCATCTCCTCCATCATCACCTTCATCATCCTCATCATCTTCTTTGCATAACACTAGCTCTTCTAAGAATAAGAAGAAAAATTCCTTAATCAAATTAGATGTGAAGTTTGATTTGCCAACTTATGATGGACAACTCAATGCAAAAAAGCTAGATAATTGGATACGACAAATTGATGTATATTGCAGGGTACAAAACGTTGATTCAGAAAGGAAGAAGATTCAGCTGGCTAGCCTTTGACTTGGAGGAACTGCACTAGTATGGTGGCAAGCCAAGACACAAAATGATTTGCAAAAACATGGTAAAATCATTTCTACCTGGAAAGAATTTGTTTCTGCTATCAAAAAGCAATTCTATCCTTTAGCTTACATGCAACAAGCAATGATTAGTTGGAAAACTCTTTGTCAGTTGAAGGGTCAAAGTGTACAAAGTTATACTCAAGAATTCAGAAAGAGAGATTTAACTCATTAGATTCACTTGAGACTTTATTGAAGTATATAGGTGGTCTTCGTAGTTATTTAAAGCATATTATTCTCATGTTTAATCCCACTAACTTAGATGATGTATCAGTTCAAGCCACACATCTAGAAGCTAGAGGTAAGAATGTAAACTCAAAGGTTGGGGGATCATCTAAGTATTCTGTAAGCAAGAGCAAGGAAAAGAAGAAACTAAAATGGAAGGAGAGGAAAGAAAACACTGTAAAGAAGGATAAACCTTCATGCACTTATTGCAAGAAAGGACACGATGAGGCACACTGCTGGTTTTTGCATCCAAAACTGAAAGCTAACAAGTTTGGTGGAAAGGAGAAGAAGAATGTTGTTGCTATTCAGAAGGAATTGGGATTAGATTCAGGTGATGAAACAACAATTACAACCACAGGTATTAAAGGTAAATATTCTGAAGCATCCACAAGTAATCCTGCACAATCTGTTGATAATGAAAATAATGAGAGGGAAAGAAATGAGCTTTTTTGTATTAGAGTGATTTCCAAGCACAACAAGGTTGATACTTTATTTGATAGTGGATCACAAGTAAATTTGATTTTTGAAACAATTGTAAAGAAGTTGGGATTACAAACAAAACCTCATGAGAAGCCATATCCATTAGGTTAGGTGTGTGATAAAACAAAGCTACAAGTAACGAGACAATGTAAACTTAGATTTGCTATTGGATCAACATTTGTAGATGAGGTTGAGTTAGATATAGTTCCATTGGATATATGTGGTATTGTTTTTGGAAGTCATACTTGTATGATAGGAAATCTATTTTCTATAGAGATGAGAATAAGTATCAACTCACTAAAGATGGAATAGAATATATTGTAAGAGCTAATAAATTCAAAGGTAGCTATTCTCTCATAAATTTAGGGCAGATGAAAAGAATTGTGAATTCAAGTAGGTATTTTTTACTAATGGTTGTAAAGGCAAAGGATCCTGAAAAATCCAATGCATTTAAAGGTTGTGATTCTAAATAGAAAGTTGATTTAGTTAAACTTGTTTCAGAATATTATGTTCTATTTCAAGAACCTAAAGGTCTGCCACCCAAGCAAGAAATAGTACATGATATTTATTTGCAGCAAGATGCTCCATTACCTAACATTGCAATGTACAGGTTGTCAGCTTTAGAGAATGCAGAGATAAAGAAGCAGGTACAAGAGTTGATCGATAAAGGGTTTATATGACCAAGCACATCACCATGTGGATCTCCAATTGTGTTGGTGAGAAGGAAAGATGGTTCGTGGAGAATTTGCATTTATTATAGAGCACTAAATAAAATAACAACCAAGAATCATTATCCTCTTCCTCATATTGATGATCTATTAGATCAATTAAAAGAAGTAGTTTACTTTTCTACGTTAGACTTGTGAAGTGGTTATCATCAGGTCAAAGTTGTAGAACAAGATGCATGGAAGATTGCTTTCAAGACAAAGCAAGGATTGTATGAATGGTTGGTTATGCCTTTTGGCTTAACTAATGCTCCTGCTACATTTATGAGAGTAATGAATGATGTACACAACCATTTATTGATGAATTTGTAATTGTTTATTTAGATGACATTCTTGTTTTTAGTAAGACATGGGAAGACCATGTAAAGAAGCAGGTACAAGAGTTGATCGATAAAGGGTTTATATGACCAAGCACATCACCATGTGGATCTCCAATTGTGTTGGTGAGAAGGAAAGATGGTTCGTGGAGAATTTGCATTTATTATAGAGCACTAAATAAAATAACGACCAAGAATCATTATCCTCTTCCTCATATTGATGATCTATTAGATCAATTAAAAGAAGCAGTTTACTTTTCTACGTTAGACTTGTGAAGTGGTTATTATCAGGTCAAAGTTGCATAACAAGATGCATGGAAGATTGCTTTCAAGACAAAGCAAGGATTGTATGAATGGTTGGTTATGCCTTTTGGCTTAACTAATGCTCCTGCTACATTTATGAGAGTAATGAATGATGTACACAACCATTTATTGATGAATTTGTAATTGTTTATTTAGATGACATTCTTGTTTTTAGTAAGACATGGGAAGACCATGTAAAGCATGTGAAGAAGATTTTATATGTTTTAAAAAGAGGAAATCTCTATGTAAAACTGTCAAAATGTGAATTTGGCAGAACATCTTTAAATTATTTGGGTTATATTGTAGGGGGTGGTGAATTGAAGGTAGATCCCTCTAAGGTCAAATTCATTGTGAATTGGCCTAAACCCAAATCTGTTATAGAGGTTAGGAGTTTCCTAGGGGCAGCACAATACTGGAGAAAGTTTACTGCTAACTTTTCTTTGATTACAACTCCATTACATGCTTTAACAGGATTGAAACAGGTGTTTAAGCGGGGAGGCAAACAACAGAAAGCCTTCGACACCTTAAAAGAGAAATCAGTACAGCACCAGTACTAGCACTTCCATATCTTCAACATCCATTTGAGATTGAGACAGATGCCAGTGACTATGCCATGGGAGTAGTGTTGATGCAACACAGAAAACCCATATGCTATCATTCTGAGACATTTACTTTTGCAATAGTTAATTATCCCACATATGATAAAGAATTGTATGCATTAGTACAAAGTGTGAAAAAGTGGAAACATTACGTAATGGGTAAAGAAACAATCATACATACAAATCATTAACCACTTCAATATTTGCACTCACAAACTAAATTGCAGCAATCAAGACATTATAGATGGATGGGTTTTCTACAGCAATTTCATCTTGTCGTTAGATATAAGAAGGGCATACACAATAAGGTTGCAGACATGTTATCAAGACCAATCATAAATGCATCTACTATACTTAAGCATAACTCAGTAATGCATGAAAGTTACATTGAACAATATGCTTAAGATGTAGATTTTAAAGATGTATATGCAATTTTAAGTCATGGCAAGCAACTAGAAGAATTGGATTATTATGTAAAGGGCCAACTCTTATATCATTTGGGAAAGTTATGAATTCTGCAAATTGAAAGAGTTAACATAATTCGAGAAGCATATACTTGTCTCATATCAAGTCATTTTTGTGTAAGTAAAATAGTTGCACAATTGCAAAGGTTTTGTTATTGGCCAAGAATGCATGAGACATTTTTTAGATATATCAAAGGGTGTACTATGTGTGCTACAAGCAAGCCCAATAATAGGAAATTAGGCTTGTACACTCCACTTCCAATTCCTTCTCGTCCTTGGAAAAGTGTTTCCATGGATTTCGTTGGGGGGTTACCAAAGTCTAGGAAAGGTCATGATTATTTGTATGTTGTTGTAGATAGGTTCAGTAAAATGTGTATTTTGATACCATGTAATAAGAAAGTTACAGTTGAACAAACAACAAAGGTGTTCTTTTAGAATGTATGGGTTCATTTTGGGTTACCCACTTCTATTGTATCTGATCGATATTCTTGATTTGTTGGGAAGTTTTGGTCAAGTTTATGGAAGTTGATGGACACCAGGTTGAAGAAGAGCACAACATTTGATCCACAAACATATGGTCAGACATAAGTGGTCAACAGGATAGTGATCCAATTGCTCAGAGGTTATTGCAGCAAGCATCCCAAGCTTTGGGATGAGCATTTGTGTTATGTGCAGCATGCTCACAACCGTGCCAAGCACTCTTCTACTCAGAGATCTCCTTTTGAGACTTGTTTTGGTTTTATACCAAAGTATCCCTTGGATTTTGTCTTTGGTAAAGACATAGCAGTTGATGGACACAGTGATGTGGACAAACCAACCAAGTTCATTGAACAAATCTAGGAAATTCACCAAGTAGTACAAGAACAGCTAAAAATAAGTCAAACCAAGTATAAGGTAAGACATGATAAGCATCGAGTTGAACATAGTTTCCAAGTTGGTGATCAAGTCTGGCTGTACATCAGCAAAGACAGAGTGCAGGGTGAAGGTAAGAAGCTAAAACCAATAAGGTATGGACCTTTCAAGATACTTGATAAAATTGGTGAAAACACTTTTCGCCTTGATTTTCCAGCATATATGCAGATCTATTCAGTCGTTAATGCAGAAAACTTGAGATTGTATGAACCTTTATTGATTGAGGATCCTGAAGAGAAAATTCAGTTTCCTTCTCTTAAGGATTTGTTTCTTGAATATCTCAATGAGTTATAGGAGGACACAGTTCTAAACAGGAAGGTAAGAACTATGCGTCAAGGGGATGTTGAGTACCTGAAAGTAGGACTCAAAGGTTCAAATTCAAGCAAGGCACGATGGATAGAAATTGGACAAGTGAGGGAACTGTATCCTCACTTGATCGATGCCTAAAAACAACTTTTGGTGGTCCAAAAGCTTTTCAGTGGGAAGGCGTGATCCAAAATGGATCTTAAACAACACTTTTATAAGCCTTCAAATATGTTAAAACCACAGAAAACATCATCAGGGTTAAATTGCAGCAATAAAGCATTGATATCGCATCGGAGAAAGCCAACCAGTGTTAATAGGCCTTAGCCTTAAGAAAAATGCGATAGCGATACAAGCGAAACAATGTGAACCGTTGATCGAGCGCGCAGTTCAACGTCCAGATCAACTACCAATATCGCATTGCATGGAACCAAAGGGAGGACTTAACACATGATGGAAAGCTTAAGCGATATGCAATGATTGCTTTATCATATCGCAATGAACCAAGGGAGAAGAATTGGGACCCATAACTTAAAGACTTGCGATGAGCACTTCCATTGTAGCCGTCAGATGGGCGAAAGAGATCAACGGCGGAGATCGCATTGAAGATTCCTAAAGGGAGGACTTCACACAGGTGGACCCGAAGGAGTTATGAAATAAAAAAAAAAGGATTTGAGTTTCGTGGTAAGTGATATTTCGGGTGGGCTTCAAGCAGTAAGTGGTATTGGAGAGGCTTTGCCCGATTCCATACACTAGCCAACACGTAGCATGCCACAGGAGAGAGAAAACCGCTTTTTCAGGCGAGTAATATCCGTGCAAGTGGGCCACCCAAAATGGCTGTCAATTGTTGGATTAACGATCATAGGTCGGACGGTGAGGGAGGCACAAGCTAGTTGGATGATTAGGTTGGATGTGGACTGTCTGATTGAAGGCATATCAACAGTGGGCTTGCGACAATGATAAAACACAGGCCCGAGAGGATTATAGATACGACACTATAAAATTTGAAATCTGTTATGACATTTTGTTGGGTTTTTCTATGTTTTAGTGTATTTCCATTATAAAATCAAAATACAAAGGAGTTCTTGTGCTTTAAGCGTTTTGTCTTAACAAGACGTGTCCAATGCCGAAAGGAAGGTGAACATACAGAAGAGGAAGACAGAGAGTTCGAAGAGGGAAGGCAAACTGACAGGGCTGATAGGCTTAAAAATCCATTCCATAACAGAACAGAGACAAGTTGGAGTTCAGAGACAGAGGGGAGATAGAGATTCAGATAAAACACACAGCTACAAATAGTTGATCAGAGGCACTAAGAGGGAGAGTTTATGCACTCTTTAAACTCGAGGTTTTCGAGTGAAATCCCTATGTAATATCATTGTTGTTGTGTCATGGCTCCAATTGAACTCACATCTATAAACTCTATTCTTGAAGACATAATATAAAGGTCGACACTGAAAGCTGGACCAAGAGATGTAGCCAAGGGGTCTGGTGAACTCCTTCATTATTTTGACTGTGTTGATGTGTGTGTATTATGGTTTATAACTGTTCATTGTCTATGTTATTCGCAATCGTTTCAATCCGTTGCACTAAATAATATAGGCATTCCTGCACATGAGTCTGTAATACCTTTTCTCCTTAATTTAATATCCATTTTGGATCAATGAGTTAGCCAGTTTGGGCATCCAACGATTTGTACTCAGATTTACTACTCCATAATAATTAAAACCCTTAGTTGATGCACCAATTTTCCCATATTGGGTTTTGCTAGGGACATTGTCCAAAAACAAATGCGTTGATGTGTGTGTTTGTTTCCCTCTAATGCAATATTTAGTTTCCGTAGTATATATTTTGTGTAGACTGCAGTGTATGTATTTCAATATTTTCTATAGAAAATTTCAAGTAATTTGTTCAAGTAATTAATAAATAGGAGAAATATCATCAGTTTGTTGCAGTAAGAATCAGGTAACTGATTTTTAACAATTGTCCAGAGATACCTAAACACCAGCAACCCTCTATCTCAATTCCTCACCCTAGGTGCTCAGACAGGGGGAAGAGTTGGCTTAGTGTTCTCAATTAAAGATGCTCTCTATAGATTAACAACATATCATTGTCCTCATATCTGGTAATCATCATGTCTCAATAGCAATTGTCTCCTGCTCATACAAGACATCAAATCAAACATCATATTAGAACAAAAATATATATATCACAAAAAGGATACCATATTCGTCCTCCTTCTCAAGGAGGTGCCAACCACAAGCCTAAACTTGTCTTGCATAGTAGCATTGTCTCAATGAATGAAGGTAACTCAGCCCCAACTATATATCGAATTCTATTCCAATCAGATCCACTCAATATTATCACAATGTATCCCTGACATATTTATAAATTTCTCAAACATATCTCCAAAAATCTCCTTCATCCTACCTCATAGCTAGCCATGCTAGCAACCTCTTACTCAACCTCGGTCATTCTTAAAGCTATGAACCTCTCATATCATGGAAGATCTCATGCTAAGGAAAAACCCATATGCACTCATCAATAATAATACCAAACATCATCAATACAACCATGCAATCACATATCATAAGAATAATGTCTTAGTCCAAAAATTGTTCATTCCATGCAAATATCTTGAAGGGTGCTCAGTGGAAACTCTATGTGTATGAAGCAGATCAATCATGAATCGACTTAGGTTTTATGTACAACTTATATGTATATGGATGGGTGTTCAATCAAAACATCAATGCTTCAATCAACTATCGGTTGCCAATTTGAGTTCAACAATATCTCTTCACAAATTCTTGAAATTCAATCGGAGTGTCCAAGTATTTGCATTTCCACTTTTCAACACTTCTTCAATAGCTTCACAATATAGATTTTCTTTTCTCAACTTTAGAAATTCATTCATCATACCATGATTATTTCTAACTTCAGAAGCCATATTCCTCTTACTTAGATCATCATAGGCTCATTACCTATCAATGGTCGACTATCAGCACATAAAACCAAAATCAAAATCATACCTTGGAACACTTTTGAAGTAGAGGTTTGGATCAACACATCATCAACTGTCAATGAGGACACATAAAGATCGAGGAGCTCGCTTCATCCAATGTTGTCCGCAAACATAACACTTTACCAAACCAATATGTTCACTCTTACATAAATCAATATTGTACAATCAAATAAATTAAGTCATCTTATCAAAGTTTATTTGCTAGATCAGAACTAATATCAAAATCATCAATATCACTATATCAGATTCTTTAGACCATATGAGAGGTAGAGCTCTCATCAAGTCATGACTTCATCTATTATCATGCCAAAAAGTTGTCATTTAATTATCAAACCAAGCTTCATCAAGTCATCCTCATGATCATAATATAAGTCACTATATGCAAATGCATATATTAAGAATAGTTCCCATCCATTTATTGTGAGATTACTTCACACTAAATCAAAAATACCAATACTTCAACTATTGTGCTAAGAACTAGGAGGCCAATACAAAACCATTATTGAATACGAATATTAGTCACTGAAAGTCACTATGCCCATACAGTATTGTTATCAAGGCAAATCATCAATCATCAAATCAAATCAATAGTCATCAGGCCAAATACCAAATTTTCTATCATAGTGAGATCTATAGTCCATAAAATATCTAAATCATCAAGTCATAGTTCTATGTCATTATCATTTCAAAACTCCAAACACTGCTCATCTATATCAATCAACCAAATCTATTCAAACTCTTATAGCACAAACTTCAATGGTTAAATCATAATGACATATCTATATTCATATCCTAGTCACCTGCAAACACAAGTTTAGTGTACATATTCATATTATAGTAAAACATTCAAACTTACCTACTAATAGAAATTTTTGTTGTTTGCTTCATGTCTATAGGATTGACATCTTTCAAATGAACATCTAATTTCATGCACAAAAAATCATTTTTGTGTCTTGCAGGCATAACCATATACATAGGCATTCTTCTGTGCAGTTGGGAGACTATAGTTGCACCCTTGACCTTACTTCTATGTGGCTAAGAGGCTATAGTCACACCTGTAATATTGCTTCTATACGACGAAGGCTTAGAGTAAGGGAAAACTCTATCTTTCATATCAGATCTTTGTTTCCGATTAACAATGTTAGATATTTGTCTATTCATCTCCATAAATCTCATTTCAACAGTAAACAATATACATATAATCCCAATGGTAATAGGAGTAAGGATCTTATGGAGAGATTATCTCTCTGAATGTGAATCCACTTCAGTCATCTTTATTCAAGTCATCAACCTATCTATAACATTTTCATGCATCAACAGATCTATTAGTTCATAAAGTCAAAATATCTCACATATTCATCATGGTTATGGCATGTTTTCATTGGCTACTTCATCATGACATCAATCTATCATCAAGGGTTAGTGTCAAATAGCTAATCGGAGTAAACTTCAAGAATCATGATCACAACATCAATTTTTTTATCTCATAACTCAATCCATCAAGTCAGGGCATTCAATTTTACCATATGCCATAATTACTAAACACATCAAAACATAACCATGGTCAACAAAAGATCTTGAATATCAATATCATTGTTATACTTTTATCATCATAGCTACCATGATTTTCACAAACAATATCAATAGTGTCAAGTTATTATCTACTAAAATCAAGGTGTTAGCCGTCTTTATGGGATCAAGATATTCAAAATGATAGATGTTAGCTAAACATCAAGTATACTGTTATATCAAATATCAATATTAAGTAGCTTCATAGAATAAAGAAGTACATCATGTCTAAAAGGTAAGATACTTCTTTACTACCAAGTGCACCATTTCATTATGATAACCATGAATCCAAATCACTTTCATATGCATGAACCATTTATGAAGGAGACATTCTCATCATACCTTAGGGATTACCTTGTCATCAATATTGCAGCTAAAACATAACACCATACATACCTTGTAGTGTTTAGATACTTGTGCACCTTCTTAGCTAGTAGCACTTTGTCACCTTTTCATTAGGTGCCTTTTTACTTTTTCCAACACTAGTTCTTCTCTTTCATCACTAGCCATGATCCTCAAGAGGGGTCCACTTATCATGACCCATCAAGAGAAGCATCCAAATACTCAAATATACATGCATGAAGCATAAATAATAATCAAAACAATAATTAGATCCATCATTCAAAATAAAGATAGAAAGGATCATCATAAGTCGGAAAGCACTTATCTTCAGTGAGAGGTGATCATCTCCCTCTTGAACCAACCTTCAAGAGCCATCACTATCTATTGTCCATATGAGAATATTACCTTCACTATTTCAACTTTATCAACAACCAAGACTAATAGAGAGTATCACTTCTAGGGCTTCATCAATCCTGACACAAGTGCTTGAGCATCTTCACGTTGACTCTGCTAGGGTTTATAGATTTCATATCTCAAATATTTTCCATAAACCAGGGGTTCTATCAAACCCTAACCTCATAATATCCATCAAACCCTAAAAACCAAATTTCCTAAGGTTTCCTCAAACCCTAAAATTATTTTAGATCTCCTCCATGCTTTCTTGCATCCTTAAATGGTGTTATTTAAGGGGCTTTGTGACTTTTATTCAGCCCACCTCTGATTCCATGATAATGATTCTTACAGATATATTTTTCTTTGCTTTGATAATTGCATTTATTCATTAACACATTACTTTCACCCCATAACATCATAACATTATTAATATTTACATCATTATTTAGTAACATATGAAACTATATAGAAAGAACAATATCATCATCATCAATGCAGTGTAACATAAAGGAACAATAGAAGAAAACCATTCACACATAGAGACACCAGGATTGGTCGGAGACAAGGGAAAAGCCCACTATGGGGAGAACCCTTTCAAGTTCTTCTTCTTATTAGATTGTCATTGAATGATTCAAAAAAAGAGAGTACAATGCTCCACATCTTCATTCATAAAACTATTCATCAAAAGCAACTACAACAACCATGAAATGAACCCAACAATGCTTATACTCAAAATCCTGATTTTGAAGCCTACAATAAACTGTCATTGTTTGTGGTCAACTGCTGAACATTGCGGCCATTGAGTGAAATCTTCAGACAACTGAAATTCTATCATTTAGGTCCTTGTTGCACGAAGGATGAGTCATGCATGCGTCTGGGAAGATTCCAGATGCTCTCTGGAGCCTACAAGCGAGCGACTACAGCCTGCAATAGAGATTTTGAAACCATAGATGTCAGCGACATAGATGAGCCTAGTAGCCAATGACTACAGTCGATATCTCTCTACCATGTGCCTGCGACTGAGGCCCAAAACCCTAAAACAAAAACGCGAGCTTCAGACCCTACAATTTCATCTTCGAGTGAATCTATGACTCTACGGACGAGCCTCAGACCTATGCAAGAAAAAAAACAAGATAGAAGAGTGTCTTATGATGATGTCTAAAAGAGGTATATGTCACTAGTATTTATATCCTTTCAAGGGTGCCCACTTTGCTTTAAGGTCGACCTTATCAAATATGCACATGTGGGATTTTCTACATAATGTACACTTACCCTTATCCATTTTGAGTGATCTTTAAGTCAATTTTTGTCCTCTCGAAAATATGAATTAAATTCAATCATCATCTATATCAAATGAGTTGTCCAAAGTGGAATTTGCCTGCAGTTTCATATTTTAACATGTCTATATTTATCATCAATGTCATCTTTTAAAGGACACTTGGCTACATAATTTCCTATTTTACCACATCTAAAACAAATGAGAGGTAACTTACCTTTAAGTTTGGATCACTTATTCAATCTCTTGACAAATTGTTCCATTTCAGTATCAGAATTGCTGCTGGTGCAATCACAATTCTTCCCTTTCTAGATGTCTTTGGTGCCTTGAATGCAACTTCCTTATGAGTTGGATTTCCTAACCTGATATCATATGTTGTGAGGATTCAATCAAGCTCATCCATTGATAATTTATCTAATTCTTTTAGTTCTTCTATGGCATAAAGTTTAGCATCAAAATATTCTGGAAAATATCTTAACACTTTTTTGACAATCATCTTTTTTTTTTACATTTTCACCTAGTCCTCTGAGAGAGTTAACTACATCTAATTAGAGGAAATAAGCAACAATATCTTATTCATCATTCATCTTGAGACTTTCAAACTTCCATCTAAAATTTTTAAGATTTGCCTTTTTGACCTTGTCATCTCCTTCATAAACATTGGTAAGCTTGTTCCACGTTTCTTTTGTTGATTCACAATTCATAACTTTGGTGAATTCTAAGTCTGATATGCCACTTATTATAGAATTCAAAGCCTTGGCATTTTTTACATACACCTTTTTGTCCTGGTCTATTGGTAGAGGGGATGGGATTTTATATCCATTTGTAACTAATTACCACACTTCAACACCAGGAGACATCAGATTGTATTTCATCCTCATTTTCAAAAATGTAAAATTTGTTCCATCAAAGTGGGGAGCCTTAAGTGCTTCCTTGCTGGCCATTGTGGTTCAAAAAATACTTCTTCCCATTGTTAGGATAATCTTAAATAAGTTGGCTCTCATACCAATTCTTGGAAAAACTTAGAGGGGGGAATAAATATTTCTTTCAAATGTTTATTTTACAATTAATATTTTTCTTAGTTATAAGCACAAGCTATGCCAAAACACAAGAAATAAAATAAAAAAATATATTATTTTTCAAATGATGAGGACACCAATCCTAAAATTTTGGCTCCAACCTTTAAAAACACTTCAATTATACAAGTGTTAAAATTGGAAACTAGGGCCAAACTCCATGTGGGTCATATTATTCATGGCTATAATATTTTTATTAGATTCCTCTGGTCGAGAGGTGTAGGATTGATCTAAAGATCATCCGATTCCAATAAGTATTTATGGAGATATGAATTTATTTTGATTATGGAACAATTATCAAGCCGACCAGCAACTCATGTATGCTCAGAAGACCAACAGTCGCATCTATTCAATCATCAACAGTTGTGTATAAATACAGGAGGTCTTTTCCTCATTTGGACACACACATCTCATCACATCTCTCTCTCTCTCTTGCGCAGAAAATAGGGTCTTCTGCTACTACACAGAAAGGGACTCTTCTCTCACACATGTGGAAGGAAGGATGCTGCTAATGTCGGTGATGCCGATGATGTCGGTGATGCCGATGATGTCGGTGATGCCGATGATGTCGGTGATGCCGATGATGATGGTGATGACGGTGATGCCGATGATGCCGATGATGCCAATGATGTTGGTGATGCCGATGATGTCGGTGATGCCAGTGATGCCGATGATGTCGATGATGCTAATGATGCTGATATCGGTGATGTCGATGATGCTGATGCCACTGATCTAGATGATTTGAAAGATATTGACTGATATTGTTGATGTTGCTAATCTAGGGTTTGTTGTTGCTGATGTAAATCAAATTTATGTATTATTTCTCTCTGCTGAATTATTGAAGATAAAGGAAGACTTGATCAAAGGGTTTCCCCATATTAGGGTTTGTCCCTGGCTATCTGCCACATCTTGTGTCTCTTGTCTTGGCTTGTTTTCTGTCGATCGTTTAATGTTCTATCTGCACTTTACTTACTATACAGGTGATTGCTAATCTATGGATAATAATAATAAAAAGAAGTAAACTGCTCTAAGCATAGAATATACCATAACTTAACATAGTATCAGAGCTGAGGTGAAGACAGATCCCGAGCAAGAGCAAGGGCAATCACCAAAGAGAAGATTGGCAAGGCTATCCTAAAAGAACTATGGGGTCCTCAACACTCTTCCCTGCTGAAGACAAGCTCAGTGAGAAGTCTAACTATCACGAATGGAAGATGCCTCTCGATCTAACCTTAGAAGATCAAGGAATGTTGGACCATGTGAGAGGCATATTGTTAAGCCTCCATTAAATGCACCCACTACTACCAGGAACAAATGAAAAACTGGTGAAGTCAAAACAAAGGAGATCATCCAGGACTGTATTGATAAGCACTTGATGACCTATTTTTCTGAGCTGAACACCTCCAAGGAAATCTAGATAGATAGGTGAGTTTATTTAAAGTTAAAGATGCCTTTACTCTTGGGTTTCGAGTTGACTCATTATATCAGGTCGATGGAAGTCCACTAGGTGTCATGTCTTGTGACACATTTCTTCAGTCTGAACTTTGGCATTAGAGGTTTGCCCACCTTCATTATCAATCTCTACCCGATGTAAGACAAATGGTGATAGGGACGCCCGAATTCCGAGTACAAAAATAAAATGTATGTCCGAGATGTGCTGAAGGAAAGCTCAAAAAGGGGACCATTCCCCTCAAGCCAAAGCAAGACCTCCGATATATTACAATTGGTTCACTCAAACATATCTGGTATAATGCCTGTGAACTCCTTGGGAGGATATTCATATTACCTTAATTTTACAGATGACTATTCTCGAAAGACTTGGATATACTTCTTGAAAAAGAAGGATGAAGTGTTCTCTTGGTTTCGACACTTCAAAGCTTTGATCGAGAATCAAACCGAAAAGAAGATCAAGATCTTAAGGACTAATAATGGGACTGAATATGAATCTAATGAGTTTCATGACTTTTGTAAAGAGGCTGGCATTAAGAGGGAGACTACTACACCATATACTCCTGAAGAGAATGGTGTTGCAGAAATGAAGAACCATACAATTGTGGAAGTTGTTCGTGCTATGCTCCATGATCAAAGACTTCCGAAGTTTCTATGCGAGGAAGCTGCAAACACCGTCGTATATGTACAAAACTGATGCCCTCATCAAGCATTGGGTTCCAAGAATCCTGAAGAAATGTTCACCGAAAGGAATATTCCTGGGCTATAGTGAAAGGCTATAGAATCTATGTAGCCGATCGAAGGGAATTTGTGATTAGTCATGATGTAACCTTTGACGAAGATATGGCTCTCAGCCAGGTGAAAATTCTTCCTACAGCGAGGATCTCTCAAGAAGTTGATAGCAGGGAACTGAAAGAAAAAGAGTATGATGAGATATTGCACCTGTTTCCAGATATACCACCATCCACTCGATCATAGCCCTTGCGGCTTCACAAGGATGGAACCTCCATCAGATGGATGTCAAGACCGCATTCTTGCATGGTTCGATCAAAGAAGAAGTCTACGTGGAGCAACCTGAAGAATTTGAGATTTATGATTGAAAATATCATGTATGCAAGTTGAAGAAGGCTCTCTATGGGCTGAAGTAAGCACCCCGAGCATAGTATGAGAGGATTGATAACTACTTGAAGAAGTTGCGATTCACTAGGAGTGAAGTCGATCCTAACCTTTACTCTAAGGTTGAAGATGACAAACCTCTCATACTGGTGTTGTATGTGGATGACCTCTTTCTAACAATTGCAGACCCTCTCATTCACAAATCTAAGAGGGAATTGGCTTCTAAATTTGAAATGAAGGACTTAGGATTGATGCACTATTTCCTAGGATTGAAGTTTGGCAGAAGCTAAGGGAAATTTTCCTATCTCAAGGAAAATATGTGGTGAAGATATTGGAAAGATTCGGTATGGTGGACTGCAAGCCTGTGACTACCTTGAGGATCTTAACTTTCAGAAGTTATAAGGTAGTGATGTCGGACTAGATTTGGGAAATGCCTCTAAGTTTCATAAACTCATTCTCATTGATGTTCTTGGTGAACCTCCGTCCAAACATATGTTTTGCAGTGAGCATGGTGAGCTCATATTTGGTTGAGCCTCACTGGATTGATGCCAAGAATCTTCTGGGATGTCTTCGGGGCACAATCTCTCATGGATTGAGGTACACTTCCAGGAATACGAAACTGCATGATTATTCGAATGCTGAGTGAGCAGGCAATGTGGAGAGCACTTCTCTATGTTGGTTCTCTTTGGAATCTACCTCGATATCCTGGATGAGAAGGAAGTAGAAGTCGGTGGCTCTGAGAAACGCCAAGGCAGAATACATTGCTGCTAGCATGGCCTCCTGTGAGGAAGTCTGGTTACGAAAGCTCTTCAGTGAACTGTTTGGATTTACATTGGATGCCATTGTGATCTTGTGTGATAATCGGAGTGGGATTTGTTTATCAAAGAATCCTGTATTTCATGATCACTCCAAGTATATCGATATCAGGTACCACTATATTCGAGATATGGTGCAGTATGGAGGTATAAGGCTCCAACATATCGGTACAGATGAACAGGTCACCGACATTCTGACAAAGCCCCTAGGAAAGGTCAACTTTTTTACTTTCGAGAATGACTTGGTGTCATTCAGAAACCCGCTGATGAGGGTCCTGTATGATGTATGGAGCTCTTGGAGCTCTAGGGGGGTACTTCTTGGAGCGACATATGACCATAGGGTGACTCACCATCCCCTGGTGGTGTACGTGTACAGGGTAAAAGAATCAAAACTTTCCCTATGACACCCTATGGCGACTATGTAGCAAGATGATTAGTTCTCCTATGAGGTTTGGATGATGTGTTCTCCATGACGATTGTGTAGCAGGATGATTAGTTCTCCTGTGAAGTCTGGATGATTTGTTCTCCATGAAAATTGTGTAGCAGGATGATTAGTTCTCCTGTGATGTCTGGATGATGTGTTTTCCATGATGATTGTGTAGCAGGATGATTAGTTATCCTATGAGGTCTAGATGATGTGTTCTCCATGATGATTGTGTAGCAGGATGATTAGTTCTCTTGTGAGGCTTGGATGATGTGTTCTCCATGGCGATTGTGGAACCGGATGATTCGCTCTCCTGTGGGCCAGGATGATTAGTTCTCCGTGGCATCCACTAGATAGGATGATTCGCTCTCCTGTGGACAGGATGATTCCGTCTCTTGTGGACAAGATGATTCACTCTCTTGTGGGACAGGATGATTCGCTCTCCTATGGATAGGATGATTCACTCTCCTGTGGACAAGATGATTCGCTCTCTTGTGGGACAGGATGATTTGCTCTCCTGTTGACACGATGATTAGTTCTCTTGTCGAGGCATCATACCCATGCAGTCTGGGACTCATGGGAAGTACCTCTCGTCTGATCAATAAGCAAGGAAATGAGGATAGGGACCATAGTAGTATCGATGGACGCATCGTTGTCTCTACCGTACTCCCTATGCTAAGATGACCTTCATTGATCTGGGACTAGTAGTAGGAGTGGTACCTACTATGACGCTGACTTCAGGTCGGTTGAGACTGGTCTGGTACTAGTGGTACGTACTCTGAGACTGACTTTGAGTCAGTGGAGGATGATACTAGTCTCAGACCAGTGGTAGGAGTTGTACCCACTATGACGCTGACTTTGGGTCGGTTGAGACTGGTCTAGGACCAATGGTACATACTCTAAGACTGACTTCGAGTTAGTGGAGGACTAGTCTGGGACTAGTAATAGGAGTGGTACCTACTATGATGCTAACTTCGAGTCGGTTGAGACTGGTCTGGGACCATTGGTACGCACTCTGAGACTGACTTTAAGTCAGTGGAGGATGATACTGGTCAGGGACTAGTTGTAGGAGTTATACCCACTATGACATTGACTTCGGGTCGGTTGAGACTGGTCTGGGACCAGTGGCACACACTCTGAGACTGACTTTGATTCAGTATGATACATCCTTGATCAATTCTTCTTCTTCATAATTCGGACAAAGCATAGTAGAGCAGAGCAAAGCACATCATAACAGGGCAGAACAGAACTGAATAGAGCATGCAGGATAAAGCAGAACAAAGCAAGGGGTCAAGTTGTATAGGGCAGTGCATTGGATGGATGAATAGTAGCGACCAATAGACAGATTGGAGATGGATTTCATCCAATTCCGATAAGTATTTATGGAGATATGAATTTATTTTGAGTACGGAATAATTATCAAGTCGGCCTGCAAATCATGTAGGCTCAGAAGCCCAACAGTTACAGGAGGTCTTTACCTCATTTGGACACACACAGCTCATCACATCTCTCTCTCTCTCCTGCATAGAAAAGAGGCTCTTCTCCTACTGCGCAGAAAGGGACTCTTCTCTCACACATGTGGAAGGAAGGATACTACTGATGCCGATGATTTCGATGATGTCGATGATGTTAGTGATGTCGGTGATGATGGTGATGCCGATGATGCTGATGATGTCGATGATGTTAGTGATGTCGGTGATGATGGTGATGCCGATGATGCTGATGATGTCAGTGATGCCGATGACGTTGGTGATGTCGGTGATGCTGATGATGTCGGTGATGTCAACGATGCCTATGATGCCGATGATTTTGATGCCTATGATGTTGATGCTGCTGATCTAGATGATCTGACAGATATTGACTAATATCACTAATGTCGTTGATGTTGCTGATCTAGGGTTTGTTTCTGCTGATGTAAATTAGATTTATGTACTTTTTCTCTCTGCTGAATTATTGAAGATAAAGGAAGATTTGATCAAAGGATTTCCCTATTTTTGGGTTTGTCCTTTGCTAGCCCCTACATCTTGTGTCTCTTGTCTTGGCTTGTTTTTTTCGATCATTTAATGTTCTATCTGCACTTTACTTACTATACAAGTGATTGCTAATCTATGGATAATAATAATAAAAAGAAGTAAACTGCTCTAAGCATAGAACATACCATAACTTAACAACAAGGCACGAACCTTGAATGAGGACACCAGTTCTCTTAAGAAACTTTAGGCACCAACCTAGTCTATATGAGTACACCAATACTCTTAGACTCCAACCTTTATAAATACTTCACGTATTCTACAAATATTGATTAAAAATTTACCAAGATGGTTCCAAAATCTTGCTTCAATATGTCTCCAATAATTGTTCCAAAGTGGCTTCAAAGGGATGCTCCAAAGACTTCAGGAGGATTCTTCAAAATGTATCCAAGAAACTCTCCAAAGGTTTCTCAAGGTAAGTCAAAAATGGCTCCAATAATCTTCAAGGACAACTCTCAAACTTAACTCCAAGGATGATCTCAATGTTACCTCCAAAATGGTCTTCAAGATACTTTAAAAAAATGATCAAAAATAGCTCCAAGATAGTGCCTAGTGAGCTCCAAACAGATCTAGTACAAGATTGAAAGATACAGGTCCAAGCTGAGGTAGTGTAACCCAAATCCCAAGGTCTGAATTGAGGTAGATATAGCCTAAATCCTAAGGTATGAACTAAGGCTACATGTCAAGTTTCAAAGTTTTAACTGAGGTTACAAGATGAGTTTCAGAGGAAAATAGATAGGTTCAAAATGAGGTTATAGGTCGAGTTTAAGAGGAAAACAAGATTGAGTTGTAGGGGCCAAGGTTTGTCCTTAGAAGGTCGAGGTATGATTCACAAAATCCCAAGTTTGTTCACACATGAAGGCCAAAATATGTGCTACAAAGAGGCTAAATTCTTCTCCTCAGTAGGTCACAAAAATAGCTCCAAGAATGCTTCGAATTTTGATCAAAATACCCTCCAAGGCACCTTGTCAAGAACGTAAATAGAAACCAAAAAGACTCTCCTTTAATATGCTTCTAATTTCATGAGATATGAATCACTTCTCCTTCTTCCATAGGTCTAAATACTTCTTATGCTTTCTTGAATGAGTTGTTGGTCGAATAAGGGAGAGAGCTCACATATTTACACTATTTCAGTCACGTAAAATGGGCTGACTTGTCCACAAGGGGGTCGACTTGTCCTTAAAAGGGGTTGACTTAATTGGGGGAAAGATGTGTAGATTTATGTCATCAAAAAAATATTTATCCTTAATGGAGACGAATTAGGAGGCATGATATACCTTGTTGGAAAAGGATTAAAGAATTATTTAAGCCTATGCAATTCTTTCCTTAAGTTGGATATCCTTTGACATTAATAACAACTAATTTCTCAACATTCCAACCCTATTTCTTTGTTATGAATTTCCTTGACCTTTTGGTCTAGGGTGCATACTAGTTCTAGCTAAAAATCCCCTTCAAGATCCACTTGAATCATATTCCAATCAATCACACGATTAGCATCAAGAACATACTTTTTGAGTAAAGAGACATGAAACACATAAAAAAATCTGCATGGATGCAGCAAACACAAGCCAAAATGTAACTAAACCAATTCTTTCTAGGATATCAAATGGTTCAAAAAATCAAACTACTAACTTTAAACAGATTTCCGATTTTCTCAAAATCTTTTTAGCTTTCACTCACAAGAAGACATGTTCTCCCACTTTGATTTCTCTATTCATTCAATCCTTATCTACATAACTTTTCTATCTATCTTGAGTAGCCTTCAAGTGTTGAGATATTATCATTGATGTCAAAGCAATGGGAGATTGTTGAGAGGTCAAATGAAATAGGTTGTTTTTGTTAGTCAATTACAACTAAAACACTGTTTACCTTTATTTTTGAAACTTGTACCACATAGTGAAGAAGACTCTCCTAAAGTCAATGCTGAGTTTGGAAATCAAACTATTAAATGGGTCATTTTTAATTTTATCATCAACAATATTCATATGAACAGTCAAAACCATAGTTCAAGAAAAAAATGGGTGATTACAGAAGGCATTACAATTCCTTTCTATGTGCTACAATATCATCCTTGGCCCAATTGTGATCATGTGCAAACTGTTATTTTCATATTTAATTAGGTCACGACATCATCCTGTTCCAAATATTTCGAACTGCCTAGCTTATTGTCTCACTTGGTCGTCTCACCGTAATCTTAAAATTAGTGGCCAAAAAAAAAAGAGCCTATTTGTCTCAAGCTAATTTTTGGTGCTAGTGTAGAACTTTGTCATGCAAACTACTTTGTTTTGGATAGGCATGTCCAAGAGCACATGTATCCATTTATGAATTCCATTCTAGGATTGGCAAAAGTTGAGACAAAAAAATATCATTAGAATGAAAATACAAAAATTCCAACATTCATTAGAATGAAAATATGTTTGCAAAGTAACCTTGCAAGATTGGTAGTAAAACAATGAACTTCATTTCCAGGGAAGCACGAAATATTTGCTACTGCCATATGCTAACTTAGTGGTAGAACGATAGATAGCTAGACAATTTTGACAATGTCGCCATCCTAGTTACCACATGTCAATTGTCTACTTTGTATTTCATTAACAAAAACCTCACAAGTCATGTACATACCCCGACTCAAACAGATTTAAGCAAATATTAAGCAAGACGCATAGGTCGGCTCAAAGACACTCAAGTTTACCTTGTTTATAATAGCTTGATTAGTATAAATAAGTTCGATGAATTCCTCATTTGACTTCACCAACTCAGTCAAGAAAAGTGAGAGAAATTCATATCTATGGAGATGATTGAGAAGGTTCATATCTCATGAACCTTAGATCTAATTGGAGGAAGAAAGCATGGTTTCTAATATCTTTTTTTGGATTAAGAGATTTTGAAAAAATATTTGATCTGTCTTTGGAGAATTCTTGGATCTATTCTTTGGTGAGGATTCATCATTTTTCAACACAAGAACTCAATCCTTTTAAAGACACATTTTGGCATGTGGAAACCATTTGCTTGGCTCAAACCTTGGCCCTAAGGTTAGGAAGATTGCAACCCTTAGACAAACAATTTTTGTCCTCGAGGAATTATAAACTTCAACCTCTCATCTGTGACAAAAAATCGGCCTCTATGTGGAAGAATGCATGCCTCATATGTGAGAAAACCCAGATCTTTTAAACAAAACTTTAAGGAGCAAAATTGACTCTATATTGGCATTTTTTTTAGGTTTAATCTAAAGCAGACATGGAGATTTTTGGAACATAATTGAATACATTTTGATATTTTGGAGACCTTATTGGATGAGTTATTAAATCCATGTTTGAATCAAGTTTTAGTCTATCAATTGAAGAGGTCTATGAAGTATTAATACCACAATTGGAGCAGAAGTGAAGTGATCCTTGTAGACCTCTTTATACTATCCATGAAGTATCTTGAAGCAATCTTTTTGGAACACATTTGATTATATTTGAAGCAGAGTTGAAATGGAAATACCTTGGTAATCTTTGAATTAGCTTGGAGACATTGTTGTGTAGAGTTGAAGGCAGTTGTAGAAAAACCTTGAGTAGATTCTTGCAAACTTGTTGGAGAAGTTTTTGAAGCATACTTTGGAGATATTTTTGGATGACATTGTAAAGTTTTGAAGTATATTGGAAGTGCTTATTTAGGTTGGCACTTAAGAGGATTGGTGTCCTCCTTGATACCAGGCTGGTGCTTGGATGTGTTTTTGAGAATTGGAGTCTTCATTCAAGGTTGGAACCTTGAAGAAGTTGGATATTTTTTTGTACAAATTGGAGCTTGAATATTTGTAAAAGAGAATTGGAGTCCTCACTATTTTCATTAATAAAATTATTTTTTGTTCTACTTCTTGTGTTTTTGTTTAACTGTGGAAATTTTTTAACTCACATGATATAGCGATTGTAAGAAATATTGATTCATCCCCCCTCTTAGTCTTTCCAACATCAAGTTTTATCTAGTTTTTTCTACTTCCCCTTACATTTCACTAAGAAATTATAATCTAACAATGGCTCTATCCACAAGATTGGTCCAACTTATAGATATGTTGCATTTATGACCCTATATGGCTTCAACTCGACCCATATTCAAGGATGCTTGGTATCAATTTGTGTATGTAAACTTTACCAGGTTCAAGTATTCTTTCCATTTTGATGGTTTGTCCATCACATACATCCTAAGCATACCCTTAATCCCTTGATTGACATTTTGATCTTGTCCATATGATTCTATGCGATATATTGTGTTGGAGTTTAAACTAGTTCCAAATCCTTTGAATAAACCCTTCCAAAAGCTTGAAGTGAAATTTGGTTCCCCAACTTACATGATTATCTTAGGTACTCCATGTAGGATGGGAAATTCCTTCATGAATATCTCTACATTGGTATTTTCCCTATGTGTTAACATCTCTAGAATAAAGTGGGAAACTTTAGTAAGTATTATCTACCATTGTCATAATGGAATCATGTTGCCTCGTAATCTTGTCTAATTTGGTAATAAAGTATACAAAAATAATTTTGTCACTTATACTCTAGAATGGGTATAAGGTAAAGTAGTTGTGTGTGGTGAATATGCTCATGTTTAACATTTTGGTAGTCCAAACATCTTGCTATGTAATCTGTTATTTTTTTTCATATTTGACCAACAATATTGCATTCCACAAGTTATTAGATTATTTTGGTCCTAGGGATGTTTAACACAGGATACATTGTGCATTTCATTCAACGCCACTCCTTTTAGATCTTGTGAGTTTGGCATATAAATTCTAGTTTTATATATGAGAAATTTGTCCTTAATTCATGATCCCCATTCTTAGGTTGCAAATAATTTTGTTGTAAGTTCTCTTTAATTTGTAAATATTGTTGATCCTTATTTCTAGCCTCTAGAATTTTTATTTTTAAATCACATTTTCATACACTAATGATTGTAGCATACACCTCATGAATCATTTTGTTGAGCACATCCACCACTTTGTTCTCCTTTTCTTTTATGTATTGTATTTCAAGATCATACTAAACTAGAATATAGCCACCTTATTTGGCTTTCATTTAAACATGGATATCCATGAAAGTGCCTTAGACCATTGTGGTTACTTTTGAGTTCAAATTTCTTAAACATAAGGTAATTACTCCACATCTTGATAGAATGATATTTTGCTACCAACTCTAAAGCATGTGTTGCACAGTTTCTCTCATGGTAGGCTCAAAACATATTACATATCCATTTTACATGAGGACTCCTCTTATCCCTTCCTTCAATTCATTAGTGCACAAAATGAACTCATTTGGATTATCTATCTGCAAAATTGGTGTAGTTGTGAAAAGTAGTTTCAGATACTAACATGCCCTTTCACAATCTTGAGTCCATACAATTTTACCCCCTTATTTTTCAAGGAGGAGATTAGGTGTCCTATCCTTGAGAATCCCTCAATGAATATTTTGGTGTAGCTTACTAACTCGATAAAATACCTGATCTCTGTCACATTTTTAGGTGTTGGCCACTCAACAATAGCTTAAATATTTTTTGGATCCATGACTATTCCCTTCTTTGATATGACATGCC
Source organism: Pinus taeda (assembly GCA_000404065.3). Classification (NCBI taxonomy): domain Eukaryota; kingdom Viridiplantae; phylum Streptophyta; class Pinopsida; order Pinales; family Pinaceae; genus Pinus; species Pinus taeda. The sequence continues at coordinate 170,887 of APFE031255360.1, read as the reverse complement.
CCAAATAATGAAATTGGTTTTGGTAGAAGGAACACTTACTTTGGCATAAATCTCATGCTACCTAGGTGCCTTTAATACCATCCTCAATTTGTTTTCATGTTCCTCCTTTGATTTTGAATATATTATGATGTCATCTACAAACACCATGACAAAATTTTCCAAGAATTATCTAAAAATCTCATTTATCAAGCACATGAAAGCAATTGGTAAATGTGATAAAACAAATGGCACCACCACAAACTCATAGTGATCATATCTATTTTTTAAGGTTTTCTTGTTAATATCTTATTATTTAATCCTAACTTGGCGGTATCCATACCTCAAATCAATCTTATATAATACCCTAGCTCCTCTTAGTTTGTCAAATAGTACACATAGTCTTGGTAAATGATACTTGTTCTTTATTGTCATCTCGTTTAAATTTTAAAAATCTATGCATAGCCTCAATGTACCATATTTCTTCTTAGAAAATAGTAGAGGGGAACCCCAAGGAAACACACTCAAGTGTATGCACCCATTATTCGTAATCTATTCAAGCTACATTTGCAACTCCTTAACTTCAAATATACTAATTCTATGGTGTTTTGGAAAGTAGGGAAGCTCGAGGCATCAAGTCAATGGGAAATTAAATATCCCTTTTAGGTGGCAACCTTGGGATATCACCAAAGACATCTTAATGTTCCTTTAGCACTAGATAATCCTTAAAATTAAGTACCTTATCCTTTTCCTATTCCTCCATACGGAGTGCATAAATTTGACATCCATTTCTAAAACATTTTTTCATTTGCATGGCTTATATTTCCCTTAATATAATAGGTCTTGGAATTCTCTCCACCTTCCTCTACTGCTTCTCTTCATCAAGACAAATAAATGCCTTGTTATAATATTCTGGGATAGCATGATGATTTTCCAACCTATCCATGCCTTTAAGGTAGTCATATGATCCAAAAAAAATGATATTTAAATATGCTTTGGTTTTTACACCATTCATGTTTATTGGACACTCTTTTGCTAATTCATTAATATTTTGCTTTTCCCCTATATCTAGTTAAATTAACCAAGTTTTTCCATGCTTAGTATTTCTCAACCTAAATCTTTGAACAAGATTTGGGCCAATATAAGTATGTTAGCTCTAGAATATATTAAAATTGCACTTGGTTCCTTATTAATCTTACCTTTAACTTTAATAATGTGTGTTTCATGATCAACTTGTTGATTATCCAAAGTTGAATATATTATGGGCATGTGTTTAACCATGTCCACCATTGTAATAGATTATTGTACATTGTGCCTGGTTATGATTTTAGCATACTTATGAGAAAAAATATTAAACATGTGGTCCACCTCACAACCCCAAAATTTAAGGGCTAGATATTTTGGGCTCTTTCCCAATAATTTTGATTTCTTTTACTCCTGGGTGTGGGATGTCTTCATTGAATTGCCTGAGAGTTATTCTTGAAACATGAGGGCTTGTACCACTTCTCACTTCTCTTGCTCTTACATTTCTCCTTCCCATCCCAATATTTTTGGAATGTTGTCTTACTTTTGTTATGTGCATAAAGGAATTAATCCTTTTTTATTTCTTCCTCTAAGGTCTTAGTGAAACATAGAACTAGTATGCAACAGGAGTTTTTGTGTGTAAATTTTATGTAATAAAGTAAGTAAATGTATTATTGATAAATATGGAAAAATGGTGATTACAATTCTTCATGGCAGTGTGCCTATATAGGCATTGACTGGCCATGAAGATAGAGGGTCACATCTTTTGACAAATGTCCCTTCATAATTAATGGGACATTAATTAATTTAATTAATTAATTATTAATAATAATACTTGTTATTTCATGTTTTATTTATTAATAGATGTTTATGAATATTGTATACATAACATGGCCACCCCCTTTAGAGATGCTTTGTCCTCAAAGCATAACCAGAAGGGTTCCCTCTAGTTGAACATTGTTACTATGGAGTGGCATCTTTACGTTACCTGGTGCAATATTCACGAGTAATTGTACTTTCCTTGAAGCTAGGAGAGTTAACACCATATAATTTATAATGTCATCCTTGTTAATTAAACTCCATGAATTTTTCTTCAAGGTTTGTAGTATAGTTTCTTAGTTGTATTAATCATTCTGCACCTAGAACTACATCCATTTCTTTGAGTGGTAGGGCAAATAGATTTGTTTGTAGCTCAAGATCTTGTATTTGGATTGAAGCCTTATGACATTCTCTTATTTCCTTAATATTTTTCCTAATAGCAACATACATGGTCAAATACTTGATTGGGAATATACCAAGATCAAGTTGTTTAGCAAGATCGATCTTTATACAATTGTGAGTACTAGCAGAATCTACAAGTATATTGGTATTTCTGCCTCTTATGAGTCCCTTGAGCTTTAGGGTTTTAGGACATAATCTCATCCTCATGTTTGTTGATGGTGTGGTAAGATTAATGTTCCTTCTTGGAGATTGGTTTCTCTTCTTTCAAAGATGTGGTGGAACATATTTTTTTGTTGCTTGTTGTTCTTGATCTCTGGGAGAGTTACTTTTTTCATCAGGGTTTTTCTAACCACATGAAATTGCAGCTAATGACAGTCCCTCAGAATCTGAATCTTCACTGTGTGTGACCACGATTTCTTCATCATGTTCATGTACTTCAAATTGCTTCCCATCTACTATTTTATCATAGCATAGGAATGTGTCTTCACATTTATGTCCTAGCATCCAGTTTTCTCCACATTTGCGACAATTTTTTTTTTTTTGACCCATTATTTAGAGTGTCTGATTCCTTCTCGAATTCATATGTATATAACTTCTTGTTAAGGAATTTGTGTCTTGGTGTCCGTTTGTCTCCACAATACCTACATTTGTTAGTTTCTTCCTTTTTTTTGTGTTGTTGTCGGTCTTCACCTTCCTTGAATGATGACATTCTGAACTTATGTTTTCTCTCAATAATTATTGTTGCATGTCTATCTTATTTAATGGTTTTGGGTTTATATAGTTTTAATTCTTCTCGAATATACTCTTTAAGGCCACATCAATACATTTTAAGCAATTATTTTTCTGGGAACCCCCTTTGTCATATATCTAATACTTCCCACTCGTGGGTTTATTCTCTTACAGATCATTTTTGTTTGAGGTGAATGAATCTTTCGTAAACATCGTCTTCTTCTTTGTTATGGAATCTTTTGAGTAGGGTTGATCTAGTTCCGGGTGTGACAAAGGACCCTTCCAATACCTTTTACTTTTGTGATGCGTTAAATTGCATATTTAAAATAACATAAATGAATATATCTACATGTTGTAAAGAAGAAGCAACATGACAATCATCAGCACATGAAATAACAAGACGTTGAGAACAGAGTTCGTCCAGGAGGGACTACATCTCTGGGCCCCGATGTCAAGATGGTGTAGGCCACTGCATCAAGTGTTGTCAATAGTGATGATGTACATAAGTAATGAAATTATCATACAAGGAAAATACCCTCATGCAAGAGTGGCTCCAAGAGATGTTCCACTACAGGAACTCTCAGTAAAAAATGACTCCTATCAATATGAAATAAACTCATGCATGATGATAATGAACGTCCCACCCACATGGCATAAAATGGATTTCAATGCAATCATACATGGCAACAACATGAGTATCCCATCAACATGACAACAAATGGATCTCAAATAAAACATGACGAATCATGACAACAAGTACATTCCACAAATGATTTCACATCACATCAAGAAGGAATCATGAAATAAGTAAGAAAACAAGCTCCCACATCAAACATCAAATAGGGATTTGTGTAGCACAATGCATAGCAAAAAGAATTACATGAACATACTGCATATACCTCACATCCAGGGGCCATCTGAAGAAGAGGATTTCAAACTGCTGAAGTTTTTCGTGCCATCAATATCACTGCGTCGAATCTCATGGAAATGACCGCTCGCACATGTATGCTGGCACTTGAACTCCACTTAGAAAAGTGGCCGAAAAATAGAATGAGCAAATAGAAAATATGAATGCACCATCAGATTTGTTGTGTAAAATAGTGCAAAATCGACTATCAAATTTCTGAATTCTGAGGAAATGAAAATCTAGGGCTGAAGGAATATTTTACATTCCCCCTAGATTCCTCAAAGATTCCCTCCTTTGGGTCCTCTGCAAATCGGCTGCTCAGATCAGGAAACTGACTACGCCATCAGGTTCGTGTCGTCGAGAGGTGTAAGATCGACATAAAATTTGTCCAATTTGGACACAAAAAATTTCACCCTCCTAGAAATTTTGCTTAGTCATGGTTCCACCTGCATAAAAATTAATTAAAAATTAACTTTGCCTCCTTTTCCATGCCTGCTCCTGGTTCCTCCATCTCCTGGGTGCACTGATAAACTATGTTTAAATAATAAAACTGGTGGCGGATTTCTCAATAAGTTAGTTGTGGCGCAGTTGGTTTGAGATCTGAATGTTGTGGAGGAGGTCGGGCAATCAAACCCCACCTCCTCCCTTTTACATAACAAAGCTATTGATTTTTAACAATGGTCAGACTAGGCCCGCCTTGGGGACCCCACCCACCCCACCTCTACCAGCTCCGTTGGCTGTCACGTGTATTAATGGTGGGTTGATTTCTTTTTGGGCGTGGTTGGGTTTGTGCCCCAAGGGTCAGCCCACCACACATTATATGCTTGTAACCGTGGTTCCATGCGAGGGGTTGGGGATCATGGCCCGCCCCTCCACCAATATATATTTTTGTTACGTGGATAAGAGTTTGGGTGGCGGGGTTGGAGGCCCGCCATCCTTTTTTATATACTTTTTTGTTTAAATAAAACAAACTTCACATTTTTGAAAATTCAGATTTTGACCGAAGGAGTGGTTTTAACCAGGCAATAATTTCGCCGAGAATCTGGCTGGATTTGGCCGGATTCCATCCACCTAAAAAGTTCAAATTGTGTATTTGTTAATCATGCCCAATCAGCGAAAATTCAACCAAACTTTGACTGTCTCTTTCCCCTTCATCCGAACTCGGATTGGAGTGTCATTCACACCGTTGGAATCAGGGTGACGAGCACTTCAATCTGATGTCAAGTTAATCATCTTTCTGCCACTTTGAATTTTGAGCCTTTTCCATGCCACTGGTGTCTGGAGATCCACCTAGTTCAATCATCCCCACTTAGGAGCTTTTGGTCCTCCAAAAGCATGAAAAATAATCTGCAACTTCTTTGTACCTTATCTACATCACAAGCGTCCCAAAAGGTCTCACTTCCATTTCCTTCACCTTTGTTCTTCAGAGCCTTAAGTGATGAGCCGACACCAGCAACCTGTAGTACATTTTTTGCAAATTACATGCTTGACTTTCATGACCAACTAATGACCCAAGCATCCCACGCTTGCCACGAGTTTACAAAACATACTTGGTGGTCAAGTTTGCATCAAGATGGAAACAATACCCAAGCCACGAAAACAATGCCAACATATCATTGTTGCTTCAAAAAGTGATGGAAAAACACATCATTACTGCAACACGTGATTTACAAAGACAAGGCCAAACACTATTTTTTCTTCGACAAGTGATGGAAACATGACATCACTTTCACAATTTATCATGCAACTCAAAATAATACCAGACATCATTGTTGTTGAACAAGTGATGGAAAACACATCATCACTTTTACATTTCAAAATGCAACAAATGATTTACAAAATCACAACCGTGACAAGCTAACATATCTAGAAACCATTTTTCACTTATCAAGGTGAATGGGTCACCTCCTTTAGGTGCATTCGATGGTTGAACAACTGCTTTAGTTGGTTCATGCATCGACACTTTGTCTTTAAGGCGTTGTTCTGGATGGAGCCTCCAACAAGTGGCTCTTTGATTGCCACTTCTATCGCAATGACTACAATAGGTTTTCTTCCTCCATATCTGCTTAACATGTTTCTTTACCTGTTGTTGAGAGGGTCTTCCACACCTCATCCTTTTCTGTGCTGCCATTCTTTTCCAACACTTAGAAAATGTATGGTTATGTATTCCACAAAAGGTACATGTTTTTTGATGCCATGTTTTAGGTTCATCTTTAACAACATGATATTAATTGCAATGAACATTTGAATGTTGAGAGTGGTTGGACCTTTCCTCATTGTCCCTTATGTAAGTATGGTGATGAGAGCTTGCCTCAACTCTTTCCCTGCAATGGGTGCTGCCATGGGATGATGGGGATGTGTTTCCATCATTCTCTTTCCTCGATGATTTCGACGATTTCTCGGAAGAATATGATACCTTCGAGAATTCTCCTTTGGTTTATCTCGAGCCTACAAATTGAGGTCTGTGCATAACCTCCAATGGTTGAGATATGCCTTGGTTATCAACACCAAGTTTTTCTTCCTCCTCGTGCCTCATCCTTGTAAGGAGCCTCATGTTTGTCCTTGTAATTGGGATCTCCAAATCTCCAACAGAAATCATACTATGTGTAGATGAAACTGAAAGGAAATCAATACATTTTACCTCCTTTGTCGATTTGGAAAGAATTGATGAGGGCTTCTCATCATCTATTGTTGGTGGTTTGCTAATTGTCTCGGCGCATTCCCCAACTTCATTCCTGGCATACCCAAGTCCTGTCTGACAGGGTAATTCTTCTACTTTGATGGGGTTGACAATGCCTTGGCCATTAACGCCCAAGCCTTTTCCTTCATACCCCATTCTCTTCAATGGTTTGGAGCAAATTCCTATGGTATGATTTTCAAAAACAGCGAAATGATCATCAAGAAACATACATGAATTTGGAGAACTACTTTTTACCTCACATTGGTCACGCTGCAACTTTTCCACAACCTCATCCTTAGCTTGTAGTTGTCGTACCAAAATTTGTTTTTCCCTTTTCTCTTCATGTAGAATCATCTTCAATCCAAAGTTCTCTGTTTGAATATTTTGGTTGTTGTGCTTCAGTTCTTCCAGGGCCTCTTCTGTGGCTTGCAAGTGAAGCTGAAATCGCTCCTTTTCCTCTATCTCTTTCTGTAGAGTTTCATACATTATTTTCACCCTTTTGAAAATTTTGAGCATGGTCTCGTACATCACTTTTTCATCCTTTATCACTGCACATTCCATTGTTCACGCTTGCAATTCACATACACACAAAGACCTCTCCGACACCACTTGATCCAGGTTCGGGTGTGACAAAGGACCCTTCCAAGACCTTTTACTTTCGTGATGTTAATGTTAAATTGCATATTTAAAAGAACATAAATGAATACATCTGCATGTTGTAAAGAAGAAGCAACATGACAATCATCAGCACATGAAATAACAAGACGTTGATAACGGAGTTCGTCGAGGAGGGACGACATCTCTGGGCCCTGATGTCAAGATGGTGTAGGCCAATGCATTAAGTGTTGTCAATAATGATGATATACATAAGTGATGACGTTATTATACAAGGAAAATGCCCTCACGCAGGAGTGGCTCCAAGAGACGTTCCGCTACAGGAACTCTCAGTCAAAAAGGACTCCTATCAGTATGACATAAACTCATGCATGATGATAATGAACATCCCACCCACATGGCATAAAATGGATTTCAATGCAATCATACATGGCGACAACATGAGTATCCCATCAACATGACGACAAAGGGATCTCAAATAAAACATGACGAATCATGACAACAAGTACATCCTACAAATGATTCCGTGTCACATCAAGCAGGAATCATGAAACAAGTAAGAAAACAAGATCCCACATCAAACATCAAACAGGGATCTGTGCAGCACAATGCATAGCAAAAATAAGTACATGAACATACTGCATATACCTTACATCCAAGGGCCATCTGAAGTAGAGGATGTCAAACTACTGAAGTTGTCCATGCCATCAATCTCACTACGTCGAATCCCATGGAAATGACCGCTTGCACATGAATGCTAACATGTGCACTCCACTTATAAAAGTGGCCGAAAAATAGAATGAGCAAATACAAAATCTGAACACACCATTAGATTTGTAGTGTCGAATAGTTCAAAATCGGTTGTCAAATTTCTGAATTATGAGAAAATGAAAATCTAGGGCTCAAATAATCTTTTAGAGTCCCCCTAGATTCCTCAAAGATTCCCTCCTTTGAATCCTCTGCAAATAGGCTGCTCAAATCAGGAAACTGATTGTGCCATCGGGTTCGTGTCGTTGAGAGGTGTAAGATCAACATAAAATTTGTCCAATTTGGACACTGCAAAAATTTCACCCTCCTGGAAATTTTGCTCAGTGATGGTTCCACCTACATAAAAATTAATTAAAAATTAACTTTGCCTCATTTTCCATGCACGCTCTTGGTTCCTCCATCTCTTGGGTGCACTAATAAACTGTATTTAAATAATAAAATTGGTGATGGATTTCTCAATAAATTGGTTGTGGCACAGTTGGTTTGAGATCTAAATGTTGTGGAGGAGGTCGGGCAGTCAAACCCCACCTCCTCCCTTTTACATAACAAAACTGTTAATTTTTAACAAGGGTCGGGCTATGCCCTCCTTGGGCAGCCCGCCCACCCCACCTCCATTGGCTCTATTGGTTGTCACACGTATTAATGGTGGGGTTGGTTTCTTTTTGGGCTTGGTTGGGTCTGTGCCCTAAGGGTCAGCCCACCACCTATTATATGCTTGTAACCATGGTTCCGTGGGAGGGGCTAGGGGTCGTGGCTTGCCCCTCCACCAATATATATTGTTGTTACATGGATAAGAGTTGGGGTGGTGGGGTTGGTGGCCCGCCACCCTTTTTTTATATTTTTTTTGTTTAAATAAAACAAACTGCACATTTTTTAAAATTCGGATTTTGATCGAAGGAGTTGTTTTAACTAGGCAACAATTTCGCCCAGAATCTGGCCAGAGTTTGCCAGATTCCATCCGCCAAAAAAGTTCAAATTGTGTCTTTGTCAATCCTACCTAGTCAGCAAAAAGTCAACCCAACTTTGATTTCCTCTATCTCCTTCATCCGGACTCGGATTGGAGTGGCGTTCACACCGTTTGAATCAGGGCGATGAGCACTTTGATTTGATGTCAAGTTAATCGGATTTCCACGACTTTGAATTTTGAGCCTTTTCCATGTCACTGATGTCTGGAGATCCACCTGGATCAAGGGCATCCACAAAATTTTTCCAATTGAACGAGAGAGCCTCACTTCTATTAGACCACCATAGGAACCAATCATATGCTTCAACTTCCAAGTTGTTAGATGTGGTCATGGCCTTCTCTTGTTCACCTATTGGGGGGTTTTCTCCGAAGATGGCGTCCATTTTATTTACCCACACAATGGCTCCCTTGTGGTCCTTACCATCGTACTTAGGTAATTCCATTTTAATTCTGTGGTAGCCTCTTTCAAGAAATTTTGTATAATAATGACTTCCTTAGAACTATATGTGCGGTATTCATGGGCCTTCATGCATCGACAAAAAATCTTGACTTGGAAAAGTTTCGCCTTCTAGAGTCTTGGGACTTTGTGATGATTTTTGTGTTATTGA
>APFE031255360.1:148896-158896 GCA_000404065.3 Pinus taeda | reverse complement strand
CACAGTTTACTATTTTTAGCAGCTTTCGGATCCTGAACTTCCGGAGCCATTTTGAGGCCCTAAACGATGTTTTTTTGGAAAAATGGGAGCAACATGGATCCTTTGCTTGATGTTGCTCTTCTCAAAGTTGTAATTCTCGGATAGATCTTTCTAGCGAGATATTGTACACGTCAAACGGAGATCGTATACCGAAGTTATGACCTCAAGAAGTTGATGTACCAATTTACCCAAACAAGGCCCACAGTTTGACGTTTCATCTTCTAGGGTTAGGTTTTTGGATGTTTAGGGTTTTCCATTGTTTCTCAATAATAAATAGATAATCAAGCCTCATTGTAACACAGTTCAGAGGCATGTAGCCGCCACATCTCTTCTCAGAGATAAGCTACCATCGACCTAGCTAGTTTATTTCCATTTCTGTTTGTAAGCATATTTCAATATTTTACAGTAATGAAATGAAGTATTATTTATGTCGCAACTCTATATGTATGGTTATATCTATAATTTGTTGCGTTCCTATTTAAATCCGGATTAGTGGTATTAGAGCGGCCCTCTCTTTCTCTGTCTTTCTTTTGCATGTGCCCAATGAGGTTGAGATATAAGGAGTTAGGGCTTGAACTTGTCGAACCTTTACCAGACCAGCCTCGCCAATCCTAATGACCTCCCATCGAAGATGAAAAGAAAGACGAGGGGTAGGAGATCCTATCAAAATCTTGCTCAAAGAGGCCCTCAAGCAACAAAGGAATGCGATGATGGACAACTTTGCCCAGATCCTTCAGCAGCTACCCAGGGGTAACACATCTACTTCCAGCAGCTACTTTGGAAGTGCCACACCCTTTAAGGTGCAAGTTAACTTTGACATTCCCATATTTAAGGGTCAAATAGATGCAGATGTCGTAGATAAATAGTTAAATCTGCTAGAAGGGTATTTTTCTATTCATGATTTTTCCGGTCGGGAAAATATCACTTTCTCTCTTCTCAAATCCACCCCCCACATCAAGGATTGGTGGGAAACCTATGACAAGCAGAAGGATGAAATTACGGCCTCACTATTTTCAACTGCACCCACTTGGAATTCATTCCAGACTACCATCAAAGAGCAGTACTTCCTTGTCAAAAGCTATGGAGATCAATACATAAAGTGGACCATGCTACAGCAGGGAAGGGACCAAGACTTGCCGAAGTTTACCAATATTTTCCATACCCTTCACACAAAGTTGGTTATCAAGGATTCGGAGCAGCATTTGGTACTCAAATACCACAACTACCTGCACAGGGACATCCAGGAAGAAATAGAATTCTTGAACATCTCCTTGCTCGGCACAACATACCGATATGCCATCAAGATCGAGCAAAAGTTTAAACAGAAGAAGCGAGACTTTGGATCTGCGAATCTGAAGCAAAGGAAAGGTTCCCCCAAACTGCAAAACAAAGGACAAAGCCAAGGCGCAGCAACCCAAGACAACTCACCAATGCTACAAGCAAAGAACAATGCCGCGAAGCCGAAAAAGAACATGGGAAAGTGGTGTGAGTTCCATAAGAGCTCCACTCACAACACAAGTAAGTGTCAGGCCAAGCAGTCACTAGTGGCCGAGCTAAAGGTTTCAGAATCATATGCATGTTCCGACTTTGAGTCAGAACCTACAAGGGGAATGACAAAGGGAAGCAGATTATCGATATGGAGCCCAACGCCATCGTTGCCACCATGAAGATCCAGAAGGAGGATCCTGAAGATCCAGAGGAGGAGGAGCGTCTCTTCCACTCCTAGATGTGGGTAAAGGGCTCCCCACTACAGTTCATTGTTGACAATAGGAGCCAAAAGAACCTCATTTCGGTAGAGGTCGTGAAGTGGTTGGGCTTACCGATCACAACACATCCACAACTGTACACCATCGGGTGGCTTCACCAAGGATGGGATCTTTGCGTGAGCCAATAGTGTCGCCTTCCATATAGCATCAAGCCCTTCACAGATGAGGTATTGTGTGACGTTGATCTCCTTGATGTTTGTGATGTATTATTAGGACAACCATACTTGTGGAAGCGACATGCTGTGTATGAATCAAGGCCCCATGTTGTTATTGTTACTTTGGAAAATAAGTTGTACAAGATACCAGAGCTAGCACCACCTACCGCCATCTCTTTGGTTACTACAAAGCAATGCAGTAAGCTCATTTCTAAAACCGGGAAATTTTTTCCCTGATGATATGCCCTCAATGAAAGAAGAAGACGATGGCCACAACCTCCAAACAAGGCCCCTCCGCATGACAACTACAGATGGACAAGGTCGTGGAGGAGTACAAGGACATCTTCACCTCCCCCGCAGGGGTTCCTCTGCACTATCAGGTCAAGCAATTCATCGATCTGACCCCAGGTGCACCACTACCCAATGGACCAATATATTGACGCTTTGTTTTGGAGAATGATGAAATCAAGAGGCAGATTCAGGAGCTACTGCAGAAAGGTCACATACGTCTGAGTTCATCACCCTGTTGGAGCCCGATCGTGGTGGTACAGAAGGAGGATGGGACTTGGAGACTCTGTATTGACTATCGAGCACTAAACAAGATTATTGTCCATAATAGGTACCCGATCCCACAGATTGATGACCTCTTGGACCAACTGAAGGGGGCAAAATATTTCAGAAGATCGATTTGAAGTCAGGATATTACTAGGTACTAGTCGAACCCTTTAATGTGTGGAAGACTGCCCTTAAAGCCAAAGAGGGCTTTGATGTGTGGATGACATCCTGATCTTCAGCCAGAGTTGGGAAGAGCACCTCCACCACATCCGACAGGTTCTCCAAACACTGCGGCAACACAAGTTATGTGCCAATTTGGAGAAATAAACTTTTGGCATGACCTAGGTTTAGTATCTAGAATACATTATTGATGAACGAAGGGTGCATGTGGATCCAGCCAAGATCCAAATCATTCGAGATTGACCATCTCCAACCACTCTAACGGAGCTCTGCAGTTTTCTAGGTCTTTCCAACTTCTATAGCAAGTTCGTGTTGGGATTTTCTCATATCACTTGGCCCTTGAGTCAAGTCACCAAGGGAGGAGTGAAAGCAAAATTCTTTTGGTCTAAATCTCAACAGAAGGCATTCACAGAGTTGAAATATCGCCTCTGCTCAGCACCAGTGTTCGCATTACCAAACTTGCAACAAGCATTTGAGGTTGAAACTTGAGACAAATGCCTCTAACTATGTTATTGGGGCAATACTTACTCAACACGGGCATCCAGTGGCATATCACAGTGAGACACTTTCAGACACAGTCCAGAAGTATCCCACTTATGACAAAGAGATGTATTCCATTGTGCAGGCCTCCCAACAATGGAAGCATTACATTTTGGGGAAGGAAACGTTCATCCACACAGACTACCGACCCCTGCAGTTCATACAAACCCAAGGAAAATTGTAGAACAATCACTATCAGAAGTGGTCCACATACCTGCAACAATTCCATTTGAATATCACGTATAAGAAGGGCAGCACCAATAATGTTGCAGATTTCCTCAATCGACCACCGATCATGGCATTAACCACCATGCTCAACTCTTGTGGGCATGAGACTTCTGATTAGCCACTTCTTTACAAACATGACCTAGAATTCAGTCACACATACCAGACACTCATGGAGGGTCAGCATGTTCTAGATTTTCACCTCCAGGATTCCCTGTTATGCCACCTAGGTCACCTTTGTGTTCCTTCAAGTGTGCGTGCCAACATGATTTGGGAAGCACACTACAATCAGGCTACTGGGAATTTTGGGGTTGAGAAAATGGTGGTAGTACTGCAGAAGTATTTCTATTGGCTAAATCTTCGACAGGATGTCGGGAAGTACATCAAATCATGGATTGCCTGCGCCATTGCAAAACCGGTCATCAAGAAGCAAGGCCTCTATACCCCACTGCCTACCCCTAGTCGACCTTAGGAATCCATCTCCATGGATAACATGTCAGGCCTTCCTTCTACTAAGCATGGAAACGACTGTGTTTTTGTGGTCGTCGACAGGTTCTCGAAGATGGCCATTATGGCGGCCTGCAAGAAGAATATCACAGCAGAAGCCACTGCTAAACTCTTCTTTGAACAAGTGTCGGTACACTTTGGGATCTCACAGTCTATCATCTCAGATCAAGACAGAAGGTTCCTTAATACATTTTGGTCTAGTCTCTGGTCGATGCTAGACACAAAACTCACTAAGTCCACATCCTTCCATCCTCAAACTGATGGCCAGAGAGAGGTTGTCAACAAGATGATCGTACACATTTTGTGCATGTACAACTCAAACCATCCACGCACATGGGATGAGAGCCTCCCCTATGTTCAGCATAGCTACAAATGGGCTCTCGACAGCTCGACTGGCCACAACCCTTTTTAGGTGGGCTTGGGATTTCAGCCACTATGTCCCATTGATGTGGCCATGCCATTTGTAGCTACTCACACAAATTCGGCTCATGTCCAGTCCAAAATAGATAAGGCAAACAAATTCATTGAGCACATCCAACATATTCGCCAGTAAGTCCATGACATTTTGGAGAAATCAAATGCTAAGTACAAGTAGCGACATGATCAACATTGGGTGCCACACAAGTTTCAGGTGGGTAACAAAGGCTAGTTATATTTGCAAAAGGAACGCCTTACCGAAGCCTATCAGAAACTCAGACCACTCCAATATGGTCCTTACACCATCACCAAGGCTATTGGAGACAATGCATTTGAGCTCAGCATTCCCCCATTCCTTGGCCTGCACCCAGTGTTTAATGTGGACCACCTTTGGCCATACTTTCCACCATTATTAGACACATCTGACATTGTAGAACAACTCACACCCAAAGAGTTAAATCTAGATTGCATGGAACAAGCTGCAATTGATCGGATCATGGACACACAGATCAAGCACACTCGCCAGTAGAATATCCAACTGTATCGAGTTGTCAAAGCAGGCCAAGTCCTTCACCAAGGCAAGTGGCTCACGAGGGACCAAGTTCAGTACAAGTTTCCTCATCTCATGGAGGAACTCAACGCAATGGGGACCATTGCTTCCTAAGGGGGGAGGAATGATCCAGGTGGATATTGGTGTCCACCCACCAAGTCCACTTGGACCCCCACCATTGTTTCTTTTAGCTTTTCAGTTTCCTTAATTGTAGCACAGTTTACTATTTTTAGCGGTTTTTTGGGTCCTGAACTTTCGGAGCCATTTTGAGGCCTTAAACGAAGTTTTTTGGGAAAACTGAGAGCAACATCAGTCCATGGACTAATATTTCTCTTCCTAAAGTTGCAATTCTCAAATAGATCTTTCTAAAGAGATATTATGCGCATCAAACGGAGATCGTATGCCAAATTTACGACCCCAAGAAGTTGACGTACCAATTTACCCAAACAAGGCCCATAGTTTGACGTTTCATCTTCTAGGGTTAGTTTTTTGGATGTTTAGGGTTTTTCATTGTTTCTCAACAATAAATAGGCCTTCGAGCCTCTTTGTAACACAGTTCAAAGGCATGTAGCTGCCACATCTCTTCTTAGAGATAAGCTACCATCACCCTAGCTAGTTTATTTCCTTTTATGTGTGGAAGCATATTTTAGTATTGTACAGTGATGAAATGAAGTATTATCTCTGTTGCATCTCTATTGTATGGTTATATTTGTAATTTTTTGTGTTCCTATTTCAATCCAGATGATAAATTCTTAGTGCGGACACAAACAATTCCTCTAGCCCAAGAGAGTGAGTCTAGTCACAAACAAACAATTGGAAAATCTTCTTAAGCTAGAACCAATTAAGAGGGCCTACCTCTTATAACAATATTCTGCTTGGTGATGATCCTGCTTACTCACTCCAGCTATCTTTTGTTTCCTTCCTTCGAATACCTAAAACAAGCAAACAACAACAACAACAAACTTGATAACATACAATATTGTATTCAACCTACTTAATAGGTCAAGGAACATTAATCCATAAAGATGTAAAATGACACTTCATGAAGGAAATCAATCAATAGTTGCATTTATATAAATCAGAAAGAGATTACAACTTGTGCCTTGATGTTGATGATCTCCTCTGATGTATCCGGGTTCCCACACTTCTACTAGCACTTCATGGATAGCCCCAACAATGGAAGTTTTAAGGCCTATTTCCCTCTATTCTCAAACCAAACCAAAAACACACTATTCTCCATCAAGCATACACTAGAAGGATACAAGCTATACATGATTGGTTGATCATTCAAACTCACTCTAAAACTAGTTTAGATTGGGAAAATAGAGGTTTATATAGCTTGGATTGATGGGAGATGGTTCCTCTCATCATGGGAGAAGATCTTATATCTTGAGTTTGTTCCATCCTAATATGGGAAAGGAGCCCAAACTGACTTCCTCAACTCCATCCGGCCCAACCATCTACCAAATTTCCATTACAAAGCTTGTAGACATGGAAGCTTCGACTCCATATTTAAAAAACCTTCCAAAAGAGGATCGATGTGACTGAAAAAGGGCTCAGTTGCTCTGTACGACGTGAGGGCTAGTTTTAATCTTTGCAAATTGGCGCGAGGAGGAAACTGGTCAAAAGCATCGGTCTTGTAAACTGGGATAAAAGGAAGATTCTTTGGAAATGACGCAAAGGGGAATTATTCTGCTCCTGAAGAGGAACATACTGGGAGTTTCTTCATGATGGGAAAGCATGTCGAGTTCACTGTAGAAGTCCTCCAGGATCATGGGCGGGAAGTACAGGGACAGTGGCAGAATGTTGTGTAACACTAGGACATTTTTTAGCTTTGAGGAAAGCCTTAGTACATTGATATCTACTATACCCATTATTAAGGAAAGCACTTAGGAGATGTGCTTTCTCTTCATTGAGATTGTTGTCATCAGAAACTCTTAAATCTCTAGTCGCTAAGGTGTTGAGAACACCAAGCTTTTGAGCTGGGAAATGATGAGAATTAGCATGAAGATATTGTTTCATATGAGCTTTCTTACGAAATACCTAATGAGAAAAAGAGCCATCACCATTCCTTCATTGTTCAAATATTGTCATTAATTGAAATTATGGCCTCTACATTGCTCTCTATTTAAGCCTTTTCCATGGTCTGCGTCTTCATCTGGTCCTGATGATAAACCACACTTGTTGGTCCGAAACGCGTCAACCAAAAACCTATGTTATGTGATTTCTACCGAAAGACTTTTATTGATATTATTATTATTATAGTTTTTTTATTTTTTATTTTATTTTAATTAATTAATTATATAGTTATGAACTATATAATATAATTATACCTTTATATAATAGTTAGTCGTATAATAATTATGTTTTATGGTTATGAAAATCATTTAGAACAATACGACTCTTGACTAAGAGTCGTGAGTCATGTGGTACCATGTGATAATCGGCAGAGAGGAGTTGCAGGTAGCAAGGCTTGGTCGAGGAGACCAGCCGACAACGCAGGTCTTTAGATGGGTGCCCACACAGTCCAGACAAGACGGTAATAGGAGAGCACGAAGCACGATGAGGATAAGGCAGCGGAGCACGACAAAATGGTGGAGTAGCGGAGCACGGTGGGAACTGAGGCAACTGTGGAACACATCACAATGGCATGGTAGGTGGACCAAGACAAATGGGAATTAATGGTGTGGATAGTGAAATATCAGTGTGAGGATGGTTGACTACAAGTCGAACAGTGATAGGAAACAATGTGGATGCAAGGGTGTGAAGAATAAGGTAGTGAACAATAGCGGAATGACAGGAAATGTGGTGACGGGTATGAACAACGAACAACAGTGAAATGTGCAGGATATAGGACGTGGTTCTAATACCACTGAAACATAGAACCAGTATGCAACATGAGTTTTTGTGTGTAATTTTTGTGTAGTAGAGTAAGTAAGTAAATGTATTATTGATAAATATGAAAAAATGTTGATTACAATTATTCGTGAAGGTGTGCATATAAAGGCATTAACTGGCCACGAATATAGAAGGTCACATGGTTTGACCAATGTCCCTTCATAATAAATGGGACATTAATTAATTTAATTAATTAATAATTATTATTAATACTTTTTATTTAATGTTTTATTTATTAATTGATGTTTATGAATATGGTATTCATAACCCTAAAGGTTCATAAAAATTCATCTTGTCACTATAATATGGAGGTAAACACTTAGTAACATGTGGATCTTGACTCTCTTATATTTAGTAAAATCAACATACTTCAACAGCTTAAGGAACTTCCTCTCATATTCCTTCATTGTCATATTTATGAGCTTGAGTTCAAAGAACTCTTACAATTTTTTGTCCTAATAGTACTCAAATAGATACTTCTTTTGAAAATACTTTAACTATTTCCAAGTAATCCATTTATTATCCAAGTTATTAAGTTTTATATGGTGTTCCCACCACATGGATGCTTTTCCCTCCAAGTGATAGATGGTTATTATATCCTCTAAGTTAGATGAGTAATTATATAATTCAGGATTCTTCCTTATTCCAAATTATTGTTTGGCTTTTTCCTCCTCACTCTTTTATGATCTCCAGTAGGAAGCTTGATACTTTTAAGTTATCCTTCTAGATCATCATTCACAAACTTCTCTTTTTTATGCGTAACTAGTGGTAGACTTTGACTATTATGTGGATCATAAGATGTGTATGATTTCTTTGTTGAGCACACACTTATATTCATAAGTTGGGTTGGCGGGGGGGGGGTGATCTGTTGAATCCAAAAGATGCTAAAAGTTCCAAAAAATGCTCAAAAATTAAGTTCTCAGATGTAGTTGAAACCAAGCTGAATGCATAGTGCTTGTCGCTCGGATTCCAACACAACTTGAACGGGAGAAAAAGGAAATCGTATGAAAAAGTTACAACTAGTCAAAGTTAAGGTCCAAACAGGGCAAAAAGTCAAAACTCAACAGGTCAAAGTCAACAATCAACGCTCAAGGTTGTTGAGAAACATAAGGCATAAAAATTAAGTGATTTCTCTTCTACTAGTAACTGCTCATGAGTGTTTTTTACTTCTTTAGGTTAGGATCTTCTATCACTTAGGTTATCAGTGTTCTTCTTCATCAAACAACTACCAATGCACAAATCATAAAGAGACAAGAGACACATAATATAGGCTATCAGCCAAGGCGAAAACCTCTCCCACTTGAGAGGAAAACTTGAACAAATTCTTCTTCTTATAGATACTTCAACTGACGAATACTAAGACCAAGATATAGACCAAAAAGATGACCACTTCAAGACAAGTCTCAAATATCCTTCTTTGTTACTTCTCCTTCTTACACAAGTTAACGCAAGCCAAACTTATTCCTTCATTGCACTTCTCGGCTACCCTGAAACTTCAGCCTCTTTTCCACGGATATATAGTTTGTATTACTGCAATTTCACATGTGTAACAAGTTTGGAGGTGCTTCCATTCTTCACTCTAATTGGAGGCCTCTCTAGATGAACTCGACTAGCTATAAATTTGTCTTGGAGACCTTTAGATAACCTTCTTTTGCATTGTTATAATATCACTGCAGAAACCCTAGTTTTTCAGCCACACATGTGAGATAATCAACCCAAAAATAGTGCCAACTACTTTGATCTTCTTCTTCCCTTCCTCACTTATTAGTAGGTTGTCTTCTAGCTAACTTCATACTCTATTTTCCAACTCAAACTTCTACCGAATACAAGCTTGAAGATGACCGAAATTTTGTGGTAAGGATGAAACTCGAGCTGCCTATAAATAGTAGTTTTCCCCTGTGAATTAGCCAACATGACTTAGGTTGACATGCCTTTTAGAAAGCATCTTATTTTCATCTTAAGACGACTTGAGTTTAATGCTTGTGCTTGGTCTTAGAGGGCTACTTGAGATTTCCATTGACTCGTGTACAAATATAATATGCCAAGGGTCCTTCATACATGACAATGACTTTTATGACTAGATGAAAAAACCTAAAGGCTCACAATGGGAGCCATCACTAAAATAAAATTCCTTGCTCATGAAACCCATGAGACAAGCATTAATAATA
>APFE031255360.1:127032-142832 GCA_000404065.3 Pinus taeda | reverse complement strand
AAAAATGTCATTCAACAATTCAAGAATCAAAATCTCCTGAAATATATCATTGTGAAGTATCCTTTCACCTTTTGTAAAACTAATTAATGTTATTTCAGCTTCACCTACAACTAAAACAAAATTCTGGTTTTCTAAAGCTTCTTCATGATTTATAGATTCATAAAAATAATCCACTTTAAAATCACAGGATTCTTGAACTTCTGTATTTGTCAACATCATCATACATTCCTTCACATTTTCCACACTGTCTGGATTTTCCACTGAAGATACTTCATTTTGGTTATCATCACAAATTTCCATTTGTTTGTCTTCAGCTTCCTTAATCATGACAATTTCCCTGTCAATACCATCATTCTCGAAAGTATTAAATACATGCTCAAATATCCTTCTATTTCAACTATTTCCTCAAACAGTTTCACTTCTTCATCAACATGCGCACATTGTCCAATTGTTGTTCATCACCTGTCAAACCTGAAAATATACACATCATGTTAGTTTCACAAATACAAGGCTCTTCATCTGAACTCCCATTGACCAAACCTTCAAGCTCCTCTGAACTATTTGGATAGTTCGCTAAGTTATTGAGAAATTCTTCCTCAACATCTCTGATTTCCTTTCATCAAATAAAACTTTTGGGACTGTAGCTTCTTGACTTTGCTTGACAATTTCATCATAAGTCTACATAACATCCCCTTGTCCTTCACTTTTATCTCCAGCACTCAGTTTATCCAAATAAGACAACAATGTCTCCTTCTCTTCTATTATAAGACTTTGGTCTTTCCAAGATTTCCTTGACTTAACTTCTTCAACTGATTTCTCTGTGTCAACTTCGCTTCTCTTCTCTTCACAACCCTGCAATGCATTAGCTTCTCTCCCTCTGTCCATTTTCCATTGGTTTTCTATCCATGTTAATATTCCTTCTAACATGATCTAGTAAGTTTTCACTAAGAGAAGACACAACCATTTACTCATACCTTTTAATTTTCTCCACCAATCAAAGTCTTGAAAGTCTTCATGCACCTCCTTTTCTATTTTTCTTGTCTCTGCCTCTTTCACAGAGTCAATTTCATTTGGCTGCATACCTACAACTTTACATTCACACAAATAATTAATCCCAAAATTATGAGATTCTCCTGCCTGTGAAGATGCTACCAACATGATGCAGGAGCATCTAGAACATCTTCATTTGTAAATATGGAATAAAATGGGGATAGAATTTTTATGCTTTTTTAGTTAAAATTAGGATAAAAAATAGGGAATAAAGCTTCCAGCTTTAAGTCATTGTGTAAAAAAGGAAAAATCTTGCTTTTCCTAGGAGATAAGGTTTTATCCATCCTTTATGTACATATCCATTATTATTATAAATTAATGAAGCAGCTAAAGCTCTCATTAGAGAGAGAGGGAGGCGGCGTCAAAGCATAATTTAAAAGCCTCTCTGGCATCTTAGTGCAAGGGTTTTTTTTATGCATGTATCCATAATTAATTGACTGTGTGTGGGTATGGACTGTGGGGCTGTGCGCTCTGCCATAAGTTTTATGACATCCGGTTGTGGATAATTCTTACGTTATTTAAATTGATTTGCGTTAAACGGTGAGTCACTGTGCGTATATTCTATATATAGCTGTGGAGGAACGTTATGAGGATTAACAGGTTTGAATGAAGCGATGTATGTGAATAATCGTTACCCAGCTTGTGGATTTGAGCCAATGATCATGGCCTTTGGCTCAGTATTATTATGTATGCTTCTCTTAAGGAATTAACAGTGATTAACAGTTCAGTTAATGATATTGGACTCGGCTTGTGGAAGTTGATTACAACAAAAAAAGACTGTCAAACTCATTTCAGGTTGGATTTTCTGGTTTCACATGAAAGGTTTCTAGTAAAATCGTGTTTGCCTTGACTTTTTGGATTCGAGCTGTGTTACAATTCAGGTAAGCACAGATGTTTTAGGTAATTACCTTCTGAATTAAAATTGGTGGTTGCATGGTACAGCAAGATATACGCCATCTTTGATTAATAAACTAAAGTCGAATGTGATGAAGAAGCGCGGAAATTTCATCTCTGGTAGTGGTTCGCTTGCGTTAAAAGATTCCTTTATCTTCCATACATAACACTCCATTTACCATATGCATTACATGCATTTATTGAATGGAAGAGTTATATGTGTTATATGCATTTATGTGTATGGAGAGAACAGTGCGTAATTGCTGTTAATTATATATGCAGCGGGTATTGAAAAACCAGAGATTTGACTGTTTGTTGGTATTTCTAATATAATGATCAGAACGCCTTATGATATTTCACTGAGCTGGAGAATCGTTGTGAGTTTTTATTGAAGGATCCTGGGTATTGCAGGCTTGGCTTGCATCAGGGGATAGGTTTGCAGGCCAGCGCTGCATCACAACACCTTTCTCTCATGTTGATATGTATAGATCATCTCTTCATCATTATCATCACTGTCATCACTTTCTCCTTCCCCAAGGAGAGATCCTTTCTCTGGTTACAAATGTATTCAACTCCTTCATCCTCAACTTTTCGAAGCATTAATTTCTCAGCAAACAATTCTATGACAAGCCACTTAACTCTTTTCCCCACATAAACTCATTGTTCCAAATCTTCTATGATTCCTTTCTGTACCAACTTCTTCAAATTATCAAGTTCTACCTCCATCTCAGCGAACTCTTTGTCCATTTCTTCTTTACCCATTCTTTTGAGTCCAACTGCTTTAGCACTCTTTTTCCTCTATCTGTGACTTTCCTTTGTACCCCTATTATGATTATCAATAGTCAATAACATTTCTTCCTCTAGTGAAATTTCCTTGTTCACTGGTGAGTTGCAACTAGCCCTTTCTTTCATCTGTAATAAGTCTCCTTCATGCCTCACCAAACTTTTCTGAGTTTAGCCTTTTGGCATCTATTGGTTCTTTCCTCGAACCTTTCACTGACTAGCAATTCTACCCAACACTCCTCTTGCTAGAATTATTATCTTTAAGACAACTCTACCCACAATCACAATTGTGGAGCTGCCTCAACAACTTCTACCTAACCACAGTTGGAAGTTGTTCTCAGCTTCTCTTGAACACTCCTTGCTCTAGGTTGTTGCATCTTCAATTGCTCACTTCAGTAATTTCATTTATTATTGGGTACTATCACCTTTACTCATCTAAGTGTTCTTCTTGCTTCATCTTCTTTAACATAGCTCATGTGCTATGATGTCGATACAATTCATTCTTCCTTCTTGCAATTTCACTGCTTCCATTGACCTATACAATCTTATCTCAAGATACATCAAAGCACCATTCAAACCTGCCAATTTTCCTTCAAAGATGTCTTAAAACTAATTCCCATTCCATCAGTTAAATATTTGACAAATGATTCATCTGATCACTATTTCATTTAAACTTCTCCATTCAAAAGAATCCATATAGTCAGCGAATATTCTTCATCTTACGATTAAGATTCAATTTGAAATTCACCTATATTTACAAATTCATGACACACTACAAATTCCTTCTGATAATCTATTGTAAGCAAATCCTATCTTGCTTTTACAAATTCCAAAATCCGTTCCTTGTAGTGGTTCTTCTTACAGTCCTATTAAACCCAATCTTTGTTCTTTCAACCATCAATATCATTGTCTTTAACAATACTTTAAGCAATCCTTAATCATTAAAATTATTCAAATCATTTAAATGATTTCAGTCATAGCAATCCATTCTTCTATTTTACTTTAAATTCAAAATCTTCTACTTCAATTTTGCTTTCAAATCAAACCAATCATTCAATCAATTTACATGGAAATTTCATTTGTCTGAAAGGAAATTTTCACTCCCTTGTTGTTATCCAAACATCCAAACAAATCTCTCTGCTGACAGAGGATTCACCTTTTCCCTGTTCTGATCTCAGTGTCCTTTGCATTAAATTATTTTGAGCTCTAATTTTACTTTGATTGTTCTAACATGCAGATATCTCCAATCTTTAACATTACTGTACTTCTATGCAGAATCCTTTTCTGCTCTAATACCAAAACTGATGGCACGTAACTAACATCCTTTAAAAATCCCATGTGGACCTATGATTTATGCCCACGTAACCTCCAAAGTGAAGCAAGGTTACACCCTTTCATAAATTTGGAATTAAAACTAATTAAATCCCTGTTCACTTAACTTAACAAAACCCCATCAAATTATCAGAACCCAAAACAATAGAAAACCCGACTATACACCCGATCAAAAAAAAACAAAGATATAACCTATCAATGAGCCTGGTCCCACTTCGACCGCATCCGACCGGATCTCAAATAGATTTAACCCGCATTGATAACATATCGGGTCCGACTTTTCCACCGACTTTGACCACTCTTACAAAGCCGATAAGGAATATAAATCCTTGATGTATATATTTTCGGGTATGTTTTTAAAATTAAAGTTCGATCACTTTATGACGCGATATCTGTTGGATATAATAGGCCATCAAATCTACGATTTGCAGGACTTCAACTAGCACATAGTTTAAAAATGGGCTTAACTCCTGCAATCGAATGTGATCTAAGAGTTTGAATATGAGATCGACGACTAGGAACGAGTGAGGGGCTTCAGCCACGATCAAGAAATATGTACTCTCCTACCCCTGCAGTTGTTGTTCACCATCGGATCTGCAAGCCAATGGATGGTCCTGACTTATTTTGGGGTTTCTTCACAAATTATCAATCAACTCAGCCTTTTGATGTTTCGGGTTTGTTTCCTGTATTAAACTGCATGCACATTCATTATAGAACACTTACAATCTTCTCACAAATAGATCATCATTGATGAAACATGTGATCAATGATGATTCATTCCTTCATTCAATCTTTGTCTGTTAATCTAGTAGGGATAATCCACATCAACTAGTTTTCTGCGTTATGTATAGAACACACACTCTTATCCTATATTTTGAGTATCAACGAACATAGTAATTCTCATATCCTCAATCCAGAGACTAAAAGTTATAAACACACTCAATACAATTACATAAAGAAATACACAATCCACACTGTATTCATATTGATAAATATTTATAGAAGAAACAGTCGCACTCGACTGTTTCAGTTCTGCCCTCGCTTATCCATCCTATCTTTCCATATGAATCTAACCCCTTCACTCATTCCAAAAGATTACAATTTATACAAAATGTGGATTCATGAACCCATTTAGTTCAAATCCATAAATCTCTCATTCTTCCCTAAAGAATCTCTTTACTCCACTCTTTTCTCAAACAAATGCTAATTTAAGCTTTCAAATCCCTCATATCCTATTCAAACCAGATAATCAAACTTTTGGCCTAATTTCCACACAGGGAGGATCAATCAGCTACTTATACCCTTTTCTGCTCAGATTTTGACAACAGATAAAACACTCTCATACATTTAAATTAATAAAATTAATTAATCTCTTGTCTTCCAACCCTTTGTTAGCCACAACATGTGATCATACCATCACATTGTTGACTAGGTCTAAATGCTTCTGCATCAATTTGAGGAGTGGTAATTGTTGCCAATTCTTTACAAGATATGGTTGGATTCATTTCTTCTTTCTCTGGGGTTGGTTCCTGGTGTATACCCTCTGCTTTTGGTGTTTCTTGATCCTTTTCTTCCTCCTCTTCATAATCTATGGAAAATAATTTATTCTCAGCACACTTATGAACTTTAGTGTATTCTCTATCACAATTGTAACAAAGCCCTTTTTCTCTTTTTTCTTCCAATTGTTGTGGTGTAAACCTTGTAGGTTGTGGAAGGCTAGGAGAAAAATATTTCCATAATTATAGTCATGAGCGGTGGGATTCCTTGTTTCCATAATTTCACTTTCAATTTTTCTTGCCAACCTAAATGCCTTCTCCAATGAATCAGCTTCCCAAAGACGAACCTCATGTTGAATGTTATCCTTTAAAGTTCCTATGAAGACATCAATCCTTTGCTTCTCTGGAATATCATTTACCCTTATTTTCAATTTTTTAAATTCCTTAATGTGCTCTGCCATTGAAGCCTTTTGTTTGAGATATATCAATTGGCTAAAGAAGGTGTTTCTCTTTGTATCCTCATAATGTGCTATCATTTCCTCCATGAAAATTGACCACGCGACAAGTGGTTTATGAGAACAAAGCCCTTCATACCATAAAAATTTATTCAATTGTAAATATGAAGATACAATACATACCTTTTTTAATAGTTGCACCTCATGTAGATCAAAATATTGCTCCATATGTAGTATCCAATTTATCGGATCCTTGCCATCAAACTTCCTCATATTTCCTTGTCTTGATTTTAGGATCTCGATATTGAAATGACTAGAACTCTGTAATTTCAGATCTCCAAGTTCTAAAATTGTGTCCTGTGGTAGCCCTCTGAGTCCTCTTTCTAACCCTACAACTCTTATTGATATTGGATTCTCCAAGGAAGAGTTATGTCAAATCTCCCACGATGACTTGATTATAGACTGGTTTAGTAGGGCAAACTTGTACAAAGTGCCACATGTCATTGTTTCAACATTAGCACCTGAAACTGATAAACAACAAACTATAGTCTATCCTCTTTCTATACCATTTGACGAAATTTCAATTTGATGCTAAAAGCGAAATTTATGACGATTTTCCCATGGTCACCTATTTGGAATGTAGGAGCCTGCAACAACCCTAAATGTCTTGGACTGTATCTTTGAAAATATAACAAACCAAGATCTGAAATTCAGGCCTGATATTCCCCAAGTTTTTCTCTCAAATGGGTTTTAATTTCAGAGTCTGAACCTTCATAGAAAAATTATTATAACGAAGAGTCCACAATGACCTGTTTGAGATGAAATTCTGGAGCTTGAAAAAACCCTAACTTCCTTAGATCATATCTCTAAAAGAATTTCTCATAAGAAGAGTCAGATTGGTAACCCATCTGTTTAGCATCATATCAACTAGCATTATCACATAGCAAGGCCTTGAATAACAACTATATCCTCCATAAGACCTGAGCACAATGATGGTGAGACCAATGATGTATAAACGCCCTCATCATTATCTCTCTTGGAACATACCCCACCCGAGTTCTCAGTGTGTATTCCACCAGGACTATTCTTATCTTGGATTCCCAGTCCTCAAACAATATCATTCCTCTATTACTACTCTTATTTTGGATTCCTGAACTCATCCTCAAAGAGTATCGGATGCCAGATTTTTACCCAATCCTCCATTTTTTCTTCCCAAGTGAAGACAAGAATGATGTGTCTATCTCTCCCTCTTAATTAGAGAGGACATATCTATTACAATAAGGGAATGTACTCATTCCTATAGAAGTAATTTACTTAATCTCCCTCTTGGATTATGAATTTTCAAGTTTCTTCCAAGTAAGAAACTTGTTTCCACGCTCCCTCGTAATTAGGGACCTATAGCAGCGCATCGGGTGGAGATGATGGGACAACCAGTTGCTGGAATAACTTCCTCCTCACGATTTCTTGAACTTATTTTCATTATTTAGGAGTCTTCATGTTTGTGACTTCTACATAGGGCACCAACCATCCATCACTTTCATCCATGAGTCAGTCATGTCATCATCAAAAAGTGATTCATCAGTCCATATTTGGCCTTCCTTCATGCCATGTTGCTTTCTTCATGCCATGTTTACTTAAGGATATTTCATCCTACTACATGTGCATTGGTGGTGGAAGACATCGATAGATCTTCCATTGGAAGCCCTGCATAAACCCATCCAGGGGAATGAACATTAGAATCAACATTACCTTTATGATGGTTTTTCATCATGACATCTTCTAATTTGCATCAAGATCCTGCATACATATCGACACATATCCCAAAGATATATATTGTCAAGGGTCTCTTTATTTTTCAGACTCCATTAGAGTCTTCATATCTTCCATGGAGATATCCTAGTCAAATTTTCTTGGTCTTTCGGATGTTTATTACCTTTACCATGGTTGCATATTCCACGATCTCTTCCTTCCTTTCTTCACACATTTCATCCATAGGTGCTTCCAATTATATTTCCTCAATTCTAGTGAACCACCTCATACTTCATATGAGGACATATTATGTTGATTTCATCTAGTGAATGTGTGACCCATGCATTCTTTCATCCCTTTGGGGGAGGATATCCTTTCTTTTGATCATGTTCTATAGCATGATCTATGCATCCATACAACATTACTTCCACAATATCAAATGTAAGCATACATACCTATTTTTTCCTTTGGTTCATCCAGACTTCTTGCAACGACTTCCTTAATTGAAAGAGCTTCAATCCCTTGATTTGCTTCGCTTTTATGTCATCATACTACCATCCCATGAATTCCACAAGTTTGGAATTATTGATGAAACACTTGCTTCCCCTTATGATCAATAAACCTTTCAATGAAGATTCCATTAGAGAATCTTGAGGATCTAAAGTATCCCCATCAACATATATTTACTTTTGACAAATGTATGATGAACCTTGAACTAGATGATGTTGCCACTTATGACTCCAATGAGATTCCCAAGAGGTATATTCTTGACTTCCATAGGTTCTAACCATCTTCCATGCTTCTCTATGATGATGTCCCGAGCTCTTTATTTCTATGCTTCTATGATGCCTTTATGCATCCCATTATTTTACTTAGTGAATCATGATAGCCATATCTTACAATAGAAGAATTAAGAACTTGAAAAGCAATTATGTGAGGAAGACTATCTCAATAGTGGAGATCTATTACTTCATTATTCTTGGATTTCTTCTTTTCAACTTTCTTCACTTGCTTGGTGATGTGGGATTCTTCTCATATTGTTTTGTTATTGCCCTCCTTAAGCTTAGGACAATCTCTCCTATAGTGCCCATATTCTTGACACCCATAGCATTGTATTTTAGCCATGTTATTTTTTTTATGACCAAACTTTCCAAATTGTCCCTTTCTTTATGTCATTACAGCAGAAGCTTGATTTTGCTCACCTGCTCCCACATTATATTTGTCCTTTCGGCTAGATTCTTCGATCTTACACAGTGACAATAGATCCTAGAATGGAGTTGCTTCTTTCTTCCCATAAATAATTGAAGTAAAGTTACCCCACTCCTCCGATAGTGCATTTAATACAATTGTAGTCATTTCTCTATCAGACATGACTTCTCCCAAATCTTGTAGTTGATCCCAGATCTCATATATCCTCATAAAGTATGAGGTTAATCCATCATCCCCTGACATCTTTAGCTTGTAGATTTCTTGCCTTAATGAAATTATTTCTCTAGTAGTTCTTACGAAATACAACTCTACCAGTTTGTCATAGATTTCTTTTGAAGTTTCAAGTTTAGATACATATGGGATGAGGGGACCTTTGATTGATACTATGATAATCCTTTGAACCCTAACTTCACCTTTCATATACTTGGTAAAAGCTTGAGCATATTCCTTTCATGGTTTAGTGATAGAACCTTAGACATGTTCCATAACCTCATTTTTAATGAGATTCAGATATGTCCTTTTCTTCTATGCAAGATAGTTTGAAGCCCCAACCAATTTGTTTGTTTAGTTGAAAAAATACATTTTGATAGATTTAGATGTGGACATAAATATACCTACTTGATAGGATGCTCATTCTTCTTGTTTCTTCCTTGATGTTGATGATGATATAGAGGATAGAAAACTTCTCCTTGATGAAGGCATTTTTCTTCAAGAATGATCCTTGGTCACAGAGAGTGAGATGACACCGCCTTTTGATCTAGATTCCTTTGGATGAATAGTATTCATAACACTTTCACTTGATTAGATGTAGGGTTTTATCCTTCTTTTCTTGATGATGATCCCAATATATTTTTGTAGACTTCTTTGATCTAGGGTTATGATGCTTCCCTTGACTTCAAAATGATATTCACTTTGATTCCTTCCTCGATATTTTATCCTTGAGTGTCCCTTGATAAGACTCCCTTCCTTGACTTAGTCACCTAACTCTAAAACCATGTTGAGAAATCTATGACATAGCAATTAATTAATTTCGCTTCTATTAGTAGCTACTTGTGAGTGATTTTTACTTCTTTAGATTAGCATCTTCTATTACAAAGTTTATTAGTGTTCTTCCTCATCAAACAACTACCAATGCATAAACCATAAAGAGACAAGAGACACAAAATATAGGCTATCAGCCAGGGCCAAAACCTCTCCCACTTGAGAGGAAAACTTGAACAAATTCTTCTTCTTATAGAGACTTCAATTGACGAATACCAAGACCAAGATCTAGACCCTTGACATAACGACCACTTCAAGACCAAGTCACAAATATCCTTATTTTTTTCTTCTCCTTCTTACACAAGTGAATGCAAGTGAAACTTCTTCCTTCACTGCACTTCTTGGCTACCCTGAAACTTCAGCCTCTTTTCCAAAAATCTGCAGTTTGTATTACTGCAATTTCACATGTGTAACAAGTTTAGAGGTGCTTCCCTTCTTAGGTCTAATTGGAGGCTTCTATAAATGAACTTGGCTAGCTATAAAGTTGTCTTAGAGACCCTTAGATAACCTTCTTTTGTATTGTTATAATACCATTGCATAAACCCTAATTTTTCAGCCACAGGTTTAAGATAACCAACATAAATATAGTGCCAAATAATTCGATCTTCCTCTTCCCTTCCTTTCTGATTAGTAGGTTATCTTCTAGTTGACTTTACACTCCTTTTTCCAACTGATACTTCTACCAAATTACAGACCTAAAGATGACCAAAATTCTATGGCAAGAATGAAGTCTGAGCTGCATATAAATAGTAGTTTTCCCCTATAAATGAGTCAGCATGACTTAGGCCAACATGCCTTTTAGAGATCATCTTACTTTCGTCTTGAGCCGACTTGAGCTTACTTCTTGTGCTTGGCCTTGGAGAGCTACTTGAAATTTCCATTGACTCATATACAAATATAATATGCCCAAGAAGGCCCTTCATACATGACAATGACTTTTATGACTAGATGAAAAAACCTAAAGGCTCCCAATGGGAGCCATCACTAAAATAAAGTTCCTTTCTCATGAAACCCATGAGACAAGAATTAATAATAAATTTATTTGTCTTATTTTTATTAATTAGATAAAATCATAAGTCATTATGAAAACTGAACCTAGTTACTCTTTTCAACAAAGGTCAATTATTAAATTAGGGTTCCAAGCTCACAGTTCTAGTTGACATGTGGCTCTTCCAGAGCTCGAAAATTGGCATTGTATGTGGACCAATGGATTGGTAACATGCAGCCCAATCCAAAGAGGCCACGTGGCCTTGTGGATTGAACCAAAAAATTTTGAAATGCACTCAACAGCGGTTGAACTCTAGACCTTCCAACCAACAATATCACATTTTACTAGTGTGATTACGACATTGCTCGACGGAGCTCACCATATCCATGGTATTGGATAGCAGCACCATATATATCGAAACTGCCCAAAAATCATTCAACAAAATCACACCTATTGAGCATCGAATGCCCGACCTCCACCTATATAACCAGAGCGCCCAACCATTGAGCTATGGTGGGTTTTGTTGAATATTTTACAAAGCCATTTTATTTTAAGTTGCAGACAGATAGTATTTTTGGCTTTTTGAGGCCATATGGAGGTTGTTCTAATCTTTTCAGGAGCCTAAACAGAGGTTTTTGGGCATTCTGAATGCATTTGAAGCATTATTTTAACGACTTGGAACTTGTAAACAAATGTAATTGAGAATTTTAACATCTTAATAAAGTTGTCACACTGGAAGCAGACCCAAAGACATAGCCGAGGAGGGGTGAACTATGTTATCTATTGAAAAGTGTGAACAAGAAATGATAAATTTAGAATGTGCTAAAAATAGACCTGATAAAAATAGCATGTCTAAAAATAGCAGTTTGGCCAGTGAAATTAATTTTGGTCTTAACAGTAGTTTGAAATATTAATTAATTAATTCAGTTGAGTTAATTAATTAAGGAAATTTGAATTTGAAGTCTTTGTGAGATCATGCAATTATTTTCTCCCTTGATTTAGGAATTTATCCCTTGATCAAAGGAGAAAAGGTTCAGTTCTATAATGAGAGAATCAGTTGACTTAGTTCTAACTAGTCAAGTCTAGTTAGATTATTTTAAAAAGTTGATAAAATAATAAAATATAGTTTGTTAATGCTTGCATGCATGTGACAACTATTATTTTAGATAACTGAGGATTCACTCATGGATAACTGTTGCATGTCAGTTCTATCAGGGACCCAGTCGAGATCAGATGTGGGACAGTGTACTATCAGATGCTTGACTATTTCTAGTAAGTAGTTTTGCATGGTTGAGGAACTAGTGTCCTCAAGGATTGCGTTGTTGTACCATTGGTTAACTTGGTATGTTTGGAATTAATTGCATATGCTTTTGTTATTATTTCCTAAGCAAACTACGTAAGGACCATAGGGAAAGCCTATATAAACAGGGCTTGGGTGGTTCATGAGACATATCTTCATATCTTCATAGTTCATTGAGAACTGAATAGCTTGAGAGCTAATTCTTTTTGTATTTTGAAGAGGATTTCCACTTGATTGATAATACATGGTTGGGGTTTTATGTTGGTGCTTTCCCCTAGATATATCTTTCGTTATGTGTGATTAATTCTCTTGATCAGTTATGCATGTTTCTACTTGATGTTTCTCATGAATTCTATTATGCTTCCGCTTAATGTTTTGTAGAAGTAGAACAAGTATTATGCTTTAGGACATTGCATATATTGGTTTCTTCTACAGGTGAAATTTCTACATGGTATCAGAGCTAGCTGATTTGTAGAAAATTTGTACATGGTATCGGAGCACAGGTGATCAAACAAGAACAATATACTAGCAGGAGAAATTTGAATTTTATTATTCGGAATATAGATATCAATTTCTTATCGCATCTATTTCATCGATGGCATTCTATGGTTTGAGGCTTGAGTATGCCCTTAATGGCAGCTCAAACTATATAACTTGGAAGGATCGCATGGAGGCAGTTTTGGAAGATAATGGCCTTAAGGATTTCATTAATCAAGAAATCCCTAAGCCTACTGACAAGACTAATCAGGTAGAATGGAGAAAGTGTGTGGTTAGAGCTAGGAGAATTCTCTTGGAGGGAGTGTGAGATCACATTGTCTCGAGCCTCCATGGGAAGGAGAATCTTCATGCAATGTGGAAAACATTGAAAGATTTATATCATAATAGCAGTGATCAGAGGAAGCTAGCACTGAAGGACAAACTTCGAAAGATCAAGTGTGAAAGGGATGAAACGATCTCTATGTGTCTGACCAAGCTCATCACATGCAGGGATGAGCTTGCAAGTGTAGGGGTCGTGACATCGAATGAGGATATGGTGAGTCTAGCACTCCTTGGCCTTCCTAAGAGTTGGCATAGCTACCAGAACTTGGTAAATGGAAGGGAGAAACTGCCAGATTAGGAACGACTATGGTTGGATTTGATGCAGGAGGAGATCAGACGGAGCATCAGAGACAGTTCTTCATACATGCATGGTGAGGAGAACTATGCCTTAGCGAGTAAGGCAAAGAAGGGGAAGGAGAAGGTTTCTCTTTCCGAATATAGTTCTTCCAATGATGGGAAGAAGGTTGACAAATCAAAAGTGCAATGCTTTCGTTGTCATGCGGTGGGCCTTTATGTTGCAAATTGTCCACGGAGGAAATCCAAGAAGGGATCCGGGGAAGGTTCTGAAGGTGAGGCACTTGCTTCATAGTCTGAGTTGGATTTCACACTCTTCTCATACATGGTTTCATCCATGGTGGGAAGTGGTTGGTTTCTTGACAGCGGATCTTCTTTCCACATGACCGACGACAAGAGTTTATTCAGTACTTTGGAGGAGAAAGATCTCCAGATACTCATAGCGATGGGTAATGATGAGAAGTATAGTGTCTCAAGTGTAGGCACGGTTATTTTTCAGAGGGAGCATGGATCTCGCCTTACCTTGACCGATGTCAAGTATGTACCAGGACTAAAGAGAAACTTGGTGTCAATTGCAATGCTGGAAGACAGAGGCTATGATGTAGTCTTCAGTAAGGGAAAGGTTTTCCTTAGACACATCATCACTATACAGGTGAAGCAGATTGGTTCACGGGTCAAGAACCTGTATGCTCTTGAGGTTCAAGATGCATGCAAAGCCTTGAGCAGCAAGGCAACTG
Source organism: Pinus taeda (assembly GCA_000404065.3). Classification (NCBI taxonomy): domain Eukaryota; kingdom Viridiplantae; phylum Streptophyta; class Pinopsida; order Pinales; family Pinaceae; genus Pinus; species Pinus taeda. The sequence goes on along the minus strand of APFE031255360.1, from coordinate 128,685 downwards.
ATGGAGACTTGGTGCTTGAGAGGGAGGGTATATTACCTCTCAACATGTAGAGCCAGAAGAAGTCTTAGATGATTGTGGAGGAGCCATGATTGGTGCAGCATCTTCAGAAGGTTGTGGAGCAACCACAACAAGGGAAACTGAGAGGAGATCGAGTAGAGACATCTAGTCATGTAGAGACCTACAGTAGGGGGAAACTTCAAGCCAGGTGGGCTGAGGGATCACATGCATCCATACCTCCAGGTAGGAGGTGGGGCGATATAGAGCGATCGTCCCAAGGAGGAGGGGCAGGATCCTTGAGGTACCCAACCTCTTGGATGACACCTTGCTACGGGAGCCCCGATGTGGAGTAGAAAGAACTGAATGATTAGGTAGAGACAGATGTGGATGGAGTGACAGAGAGAGTGACAATGCAGGGAATCCCAGGACAGCGCATAGCTAGCAGGCTGCAGCAATGCGAGAGGCATAATTATTTTGCACAGTGATAGGTGGCACAGAGAGGTGTGCAATGGTGCGATATGGATGGAGATGTTTCGGTAGCGCAGATGTCAGAGAGGGGGAACTTGTCAACAACAGGTAGAGCTTTAGCATCAGAGTATGTTCCTAGCCCAACAGAGTGGTCAGTTGGGAGTGTTTTTATTCCAAGTGTTGTTGGAGCAAGTGGACCGGGTAGATGTGTTGCATGCAGAACATTCCAGAGTTACATGATCAGGTTCGAGAGAAATCCTTTCTGGTTGAGAGGGAGTGTTGAAAAGTGTGCAACAAGAAATGCTAAATTTAGAATGTGCTAAAAATAGACCTGCTAAAAATTTCTAAAAATAGCATGTCTAAAATAGCAGTTTGACTAGTGAGGTCATTGGCCACATTGGGTGAGAGGTGAAACTGCTAAAAATAAAAAGTTCTAAAAATAGCATTTCTGGGTCACTTCCTATTTATAGCAGTCCCTAGTCTATCTATAGGAAGTAAAATTAATTTTGGTCTTAACAGTAGTTTAAAATATTAATTAATTAATCTCCACGAGTTAATTTATTATGAAAAAATAAACTTGAAGTCTTTGTGAGATCATGCAATTATTTTCTCCCTTGATTTAGGAATTTATCCCTTGATTAAAGGAGATAAGGTTCAGTTCTATAATGAGAGGATCAATTGACTTAGTTCTAACTAGTCAAGTCCAGTTAGATTATTTTAACAAGTTGTTAAAATAATAAAAGATAGTTTGTTAATGCTTGCATGCATGTGACAACTATAATTTTAGATAACTGAGGATTCACTCATGGATAACTGTTGCATGTCAGTTCTGTCAGAGACCCAATTGAGATTAGATGAGGGACAATGTACTAACAGATGCTTAGATATTTCTAGTAAGTATTCCTTGCATGGAGAAGGATCTATTATAGGAGATTGGAGGACTTGTGGCCTATATATTGAGGCCTAGGTAGTCTATGATCTTCATCTTCTGATTGAAGATCATTCAGATCTTCTGATTACAGAGAGAGCACGATAGCTATTGAGCTGATTCTTTTTGTACGTTGTTGAGGATCTACACTTGATTGATAATACATGGTTGGGGTTTTATGCTGGTGCTTTCCCCTGGATATATCTTGTGTTATGTGTGATTATTTCTCTTGATCAGTTATGCATGTTTCTACTTGATGT
>APFE031255360.1:111820-127012 GCA_000404065.3 Pinus taeda | reverse complement strand
AAATAGAAAGTTCTAAAAATAGCATTTCTGGGTCCCTTCCTATTTATAGCAGTCCCTAGTCTATCTATAGGAAGTAAATTTAATTTTGGTCTTAACAGTAGTTAGAAATATTAATTAATTAATTCAGTTGGGTTAATTAGTTAAGGAAATTCAAATTTGAAGTCTTTGTGAGCATGCACATGAGTTGTCCCACTGATTGAGGAATTTATCCTTAATTTCCTCCACTGATTGAGGGAATAAGTATGAGTTCTATAATGAGAGAATCAGTTGACTTAGTTCTAACTATTCAAGTCTAGTTAGATTATTTTAACAAGTTGTTAAAATAATAAAATATAGTTTGTTAATGCTTGCATGCATGTGACAACTATTATTTTAGATAACCGAGGATTCACTCATGGATAACTATTGCATGTCAGTTTTATCAAAGACCCAATTGAGATCAGATGTGGGACAGTGTACTATTAGATGCTTGACTATTTCTAGTAAGTAGTTTTTGCATGGTTGAGGAACTAGTGTCCTCAAGGATTGCGTTGTTGGACCATTGGTTAACTTGGTATGTTTGGAATTAATTGCATATGCTTTTGCTATTATTTCCTAAGGAAACTACGTAAGGACCATAGGGAAAGCCTATATAAACAGGGTTTGGGTGGTTCATGAGACATATCTTCATATCTTCATAGTTCATTGAGAACTAAATAGCTTGAGAGCTAATTCTTTTTGTATTGTGAAGAGGATTTCCACTTGATTGATAATACATGTTGGGGTTTTTGTTGGTGCTTTCCCCTGGATATATCTTGTGTTATGTGTGATTAATTCTCTTGATCAGTTATGCATGTTTCTACTTGATGTTGCTCATGAATTCGATTATGCTTCCGCTTAATGTTTTGTAGAAGTAGATCAAATATTATGCTTTAGGACATTGCATATATCGGTTTGTTCTATAGGTGAAATTTCTACATTATCAACTTGTCGTCTTTTTCTTGCTTCTATTTCCAATCTTCATTCTTTTCTTTTTATGCAAATATTAATCAAGTTTATGTGTTTTCTCAATTTCGACATGTTGCATAAGAATACATAAACTAACTTGAAATGTGTTTAGTAATACCTTCATTTCATTTTTGGATCAAATTTGTATCATAGATCTTAGTTGTGTGAATGTTTGACAGGGATTGCAAGTATTCATATGCCCACAAGAACTAAGCTCAAGAAAGGAGAAGGATGACTTGAAGAATTCAATCCTGAAATTGGCTCAAGAAGACCACCTTTCCATTCTTATCAAACCATGGCAGGTGAAGAAGATGATGGTCTTTCTCCAGCATAAAGAGAATTCAGAAAGACTTTTCTTGATATGGCCGACATGGTAAAAGTATTGTTTGATGAGAAGACAATGTGATTGCAAGCTAAAAGTTCTCGTCAACCAAAAGAGGAAGGTAATGGTTCTCATAAGCCACCAGATGGTAACAGTAATGGTAATGGTAATGGTGTTGATGATGGTAAGCCTCCTCCTCCACCTCCTTCGCCTCCCTCTTCATCATCTTCTCCTTCATCTCCTACTTCTTCTCAAAAAATACATAAAGGACATGCTAAATCCCCTTTAATTAAGCTTGATGTAAAGTTTGAATTGCCAATATATGATGGATAATTGAATGCTAAAAAGTTGGATAATTGGGTGATTCAAATTGAAGTATATTGCAAGATCCAAAACATTTATGATGATGTCACAAAATTCCAACTTTCTTCTCTTAGGTTGGGAGGAAAAACTCTCATATGGTGGGAAGAAAAAACGCAAAAGATCTTAAGAAAAGTGGTAAGGTTATTTCTTCTTGGAATGATTTTCTAGCTGTTTTGAGAAAACAATTTTATCCATTGACATATAAACAACAAGCAATGATTCAATGGAAAAATATTACGCAAGCTAAGGGTCAAAATTTAGAAAGTTATACTCAATAATTTCGTAAGGGAGCTTTCATTTTAGGTATTCCTTTAGATAGAGAAGAAACAATTATGAAGTATATTGGTGGTTTACATAGCTATATTAGGCACATTATTCTTATGCTTAACTCAACCAAGTTAGATGAAGTGTGTGTTCAAGCTACGCATATTAAAATTAGAGGAAAGAATTTGCAAGAAGATACTTCAAAGAAACCATTCAAGCCATTTGCTGATAAATCAAAGGGGAAAGGCAAAGGAAAGGGGAATAAGACAACCACTGTTAAGAAAGAGGAAACAAAACTCACTTGCAAACATTGCAAGAAGGATGGTCATGATGAAGACCATTGTTGGAAGTTGCATCCATAATTGAGGCAAAAGAATTTTGACAACAAGGGGAACCAAAATATTGTTGCTACAACTCAACAGGATTGGGGATCTGATTTAGGTGACGAAACAAAAATCACAAACCATGGGAATGAAAGGTATAGCTTCTAATGCAAGTTCTAGTTCTTCTAATGAGTCCTCTTAATATCTAAATGATAAGAAAAGGAATGAAATTTTTCATATTAGAGTAGTCATAAAGCATAATAAGGTTGATACTCTTTTTTATAGTGGTTCTCAAGTTAATCTTATTTCTGAAGCAATTGTTAAGAAACTTAACTAGGAAACAACACCTCATGTTAAACCTTTCCCTTTGGGTTTGGTATGTGAAGATGCCAAACTACAAGTAACAAGACAATGTAAACTTAAGCTTTCCATCACTGCTAATTTTGTAGATGAGGTTGTACTTGATGTTGTGCCTCTTGACATTTGTGGGATTGCCTTGGGAAGTCCCTATCTATATGATTGAAAAGCCATATTCTATCATGAAGAGAACAAATATCATCTCTGCAAAGGATGGATTGAATATGTTGTAAGAGCACATCATAAGAAGACAAATTTATCTCTTATTAGTGCAGGATAAATGAATAGACTTGTTAATGCTAGCAAGAATTATGTATCAGTGATTATAAAAGCTACGAATGTTGATAAATCCAAAGTCTTCTTAGGATGTGATCCTAAACTAAAGTATGAATTGAGTGAAGTTATTGATACTTATGGCAAGATGTTTCAGGAACTTGAAGGACTCCCTCCAAAAAGAGGAGTTAAACATGAGATTCAGTTGGAGCAGGGTGCTCCACTTCCTAATATTGGCATGTACAAAATGTGAGTTTTGGAAAGCATGGAGATTAAGAAGTAGATGCAAGAGTTTCTTGACAAAGGGGTCATCATACGAAGTACATCTCCTTATGGGTATCCTATTGTTTTGGTGTCAAAGAAGGATGGCACATGGAAAATGTGCATTGATTTCTGAGCTTTGAACAAAATCATAGTAAAGAATTGTTATCCTTTTCCACGCATAGATGATTTGCTATATCAATTGAAGAATGTTGTTTATTTCACTAAGTTAGATTTAAGAAGTGGTTATCATCAAATTAGAATTGTTGAAAGTGATATTTGGAAAACTACTCTTAAGACAAAACAAGGATTGTTTGAATGGTTAGTAATGCCTTTTGGATTTATAATGCACCCACAACATTTATGAGGGTGATGAATGGTGTATTGCAACCATTCCTTGATAATTTTGTCATAATATACTCAGATAATATTTTGATCTTCAACAAGACTCGTGAAGAGCATGTAAAGCATGTAAAACAAGTTTTGGATGTGTTAGAAAGGGAAAAGTTGTATTAAAAGATGTCCAAATGTGAATTTGTAAAGACATATTTGGTGTACTTAGGTCATATTGTATGGGGTGGTGAATTGAAAATTGATCCCTCTAAAGTTGAGGTTATTATAAATTGGCCTAAGCCCAAAAATGTAATTGAAGTCAGAAGATTCCTAGGAGACACCCAATACTCGAGGAAGTTCATTGCACGCTACTCATCTATTGCAGCACCACTACATGCTTTGACGAGTGTGAAACAAATTTTCAGTGGGGAGACAAACAAAATAAAGCCTTCGATGCATTGAAAGAGAAGATCAATACAACACTAGTTCTAGAACTTTCAGATCTCAAGCAACCATTCAAAATCCAAACAGATGCAAGTGATTATGCCATGGGAGCAGTATTGAAGTAGCACTGTAAGCCTGTATGATTTTACTTTGAGACTTTTACAACTAAATTAATTAGCTATCCAACATATAATAAGGAATTGTATGCTCTAGTACAAAGTGTGAAAAAATGGAAGCACTATTTAATAGGTAAAGAAACAATCATACATACAAATCATCAACCATTACAATATCTTCAATTACAAACTAAGCTAAAACAATCAAGGCACTTCAAATGGATGGGATTTTTACAACAATTTCACTTGATCATCAGGTATAAGAAAGGCATGTATAACAAAGTTGCAGATATGTTATCAAGACCTATCATCAATGCTTCTATAGTTCTTAAGCATAATTCAATCACACATGAAATCTACATTGAACAATACGCTCAAGATGAAGTTTTTATATATCTATATGCAACTTTGAGTAAAGGAAATCAAATTGAAGAACTGGATTATCATGTTCATGAAAAACTATTATATCATCTTGGCAAGATATGCATTCCACGAAGTGAAAGAGTTAATCTTATAAGGGAAGCACATACATCACTTATTGTTGGTCATTTTGGTGTAGGAAAAACATTTGCTCAATTGCAGAGGTATTGTTATTGGCCTCGTATGAATGAAATTTTATTAAGATATGTAAAGGGTTGTTCTATGTGTGCTACTAGTAAGCCAAGTAATAGGAAATTGGGATTGTATACTCCACTTCCTATTCCTTCGCGTCCTTGGGAAAGTGCGTCCATGGATTTTTTGGGGGGATTACCTATGTCTTGGAAAGGTCATGATTATTTGTACGTTGTAGTGGATAGGTTCAGTAAGATGTGTATCTTAATGCCTTGTAAAAAACAGGTCAATGTTGAACAAACAACACACTTTCTCTTTCAAAATGTTTGGGTTCACTTTAGGTTACCCACATCTATTGTATCTTATCGAGATTCTCAATTTCTAGAGAAAATTTGTTTAAGTATATGGGAATTGATGGACACCAAGTTGAAGAAGAGCACAACATTTCATCCAGAAACCGATGGCCAGACTATGGTGATGAATAGGACAATGGTAAATCCACTCCGAGGTTATTGTGGAAAACATCCTAATCTTTGGGATGAGCACTTACACTACATTCATCATGCTTACAATCGTAACAATCATTCATCCACTCAAACATCTCCATTCAAAGCATGTTATGGTTATTTATCAAAATCTCCTTTATATTTCATCTTTGGGAAAGATATTGTAGTAGATGGACATAGTGATGTGGAGAAAGCCAAGAATTTCACTGAACAGATCTAGTTGGTACATTAAACAGTGTAGGGACAGTTGGAAAAGAGCTAAGCCAAATACAAAGCCGTGCATAACAAGAATCATGTTGATCACAATTTTCAGGTGGGAGACCAAGTTTCGTTACACACCAACAAAGAAAGGTTGCAAGGAGAAGGTAAAAATATCAAATTAATACAGTGTGGTCCATTCAAAATCTTAGCAAAGATTGGTAATAATGTTTTTTGACTAGATTTTCCTCCTTATACAGAAATTTATTCCGTTGTAAATGTTGAAAACTTGATATTTTATGAGCCTCCTATGATCATGGATCAAGAGGAAAGTATTCAGGTACCTTCCATAGAATATTTTTCTCCTAAATACATGTATGATATGCAGGAAGACACCACTCTTGACAGAAATACAAGGACTTCACATAGGGGTGATGTGGAGTACCTTCATGTGGGGCTCAAAGGTACTAATCCAAGCAAAGCACGATGGATCGAGATCGAGAGGGTGTGGGAACTTTACCCTCACTAATTTTCTAAGTAGTACCAGACTTTTGGTGGTCCAAAATATTCCAGTGGGGAGGAGTGATCCAGAGGATCCAAAATATGTTCAAAGTTCTAGAAAATGCTCAAAACTTAAAGTCCTCAGATGCAGTTGAAATCAGGCTCAATGTGTAGTGCTCATTGTTATTATTCCAATGCAACTTGAATGAGCGAAAAAGGACATCGTATGAAAAAGTTACAACCAGTCAAAGTTCAGGTCCAAATAGGGCAAAAAGTAAACAAGCCAACGGTCAATTGTGAACGATTAAATTAGGGTTCCAGGCCCACAGTTCCAGCTGACACATGGTGCTTCTAGAACTCGACAAATGGCATTGTATGGTTGGTGGAATTTGGACCAATGGATTGGTACCAAGTGTCCCAATCATAAGGAAACACATGGACCAATCTAAAAAGGTCACGTGGCCATGTGGATTGAACCAAAAATTATTGAAATGCACTTGGCGAGGGTCAAACCCCAAACCTACCGACCAATAATCTCGGGTTTTACCACTATGTTAATGGTGTTGCTCAAGAAATATGGGAGAAATGTTCTATTTAAAGTTTGTTTGGTGTTGGTTTTGGGAAATGGATATGGCGGAGCCCACCATATCTGGCTCCTCTTCCATATCCACAGTATTGGATAGCAATGCCACCATATTACAAACAAACTTTAACATATATATCGAAACCGCCCAAAAATCATTCAACAAAATCGCACTTATTGAGTATCTAACACCCAAACTCCACCTATATTAACCAGAGCGCCCAACCATTGAGCCACGATGGGTTTTGTTGAATATTTTACAAAGCCATTTTATTTTAAGTTGCAAACAGAGAGTATTTTTAGCTTTTTGAGGCCATATGGAGGCTGTTTTGAGCGTTTCCAGAGCCTAAACAAGGGTTTTTGGGCCTTATGAACACATTAGAAGCATTATTTTTATGATTTAGAGCTGGTAAACATATGTAATTTAGCATTTGAACATTTTAAAAGAGTGGTCACATTGGAAGTGGACCTAGAGATGTAGCCCATGAGGGGTGAAATATGTTATCAACTTGTCTTCTTTTTCTTGCTTCTATTTTCAGTCTCCATTCTTTTCTTTTACTGCAAATATTAATCAATTTTATGTGTTTTCACAATTTCGAGGCATTGCATAAGAATACATAAACTAACTTGCAATTCTTTCAGTAATACCTTCATTTCATTTTTGGATCGAGGGGTGGGGTGAATCAATATAAGACACTTTTTACTTATTTAAACATTCATGAACCATAATAATACAATCACATATGAGATATATCAGTTTCATAACATATAACGCAAGATTTATGTGGAAACCATGTCAAGTGAAAACCACTAAACATCATTTTATAATTTATTGTAAGAACCAACCTACTATTACAAATATTTGTAAGCACCAACCTACTAAAGGCACCAATCTCCACTAGTACAAATTGTAGAAAATCCTATAGATTCACAAACTCATGTAATCTACTAAAACAAGAGACAAGAATCTTCTTCTACTCTTTATAGCAAAAGCCCATAAACATCGAGCGAACAATAATCAATAGAGGAAGACAAATCAATGGCACATAACACAATAAATATCTAGGGAAAGCCACAACTGAAAACCCCACTGTCTATATTGCATTAATCAGAAATCCAAGATGAGATTACAACACTTGTTCTCACAAGAACAATCCCAGCACTTAATAAAATCAATCTCTTAGCTCACAAGCAAGCACAAGCCAAATCCAGGCCTCTTCTCGAATCTCTGCTCTCCAAGCTCCCTGTTTCCTTGCACCCTTGGTCAAAGAATTTGGATGAATACAATATGCTCTACTAAACCTTGAGCTTAACCTACACAAGTATTTCCTATCCTCCACCTGATGACTTCCTTTGGCCAATACTTAATCACATTTCCAAGCCTTCTAATTCCTTGCACCATTCCTGAGAGAATTAGCCCGTATTTAAAGGGAAATTCCTCATCCATAACTACGCAATCCAAAATTAGGTCCGGTTCCTAATTGCATGCACCATCTGTACAACTCAAAAAATTATACAACAAATAGTACAATGTCCCTACACTCTAGTCTCAACTGGGTCTTTCTCATAATCGACATGCATGAGTTTCTGATGACTAAATATTCAGTTAACTAGAGTAGCACTAGTTTAGTGCATAATGCATGTTAATTTTAGGTATGTTCTATGCTAAAGCAATTTATTTAAATTTTCACAGTTAGTAATCACATCAGCATTAAAGTAAATTGTAGATAGAACATAAATATAAATAATAGAAGACAAGCCAAGACAAGAGGACATAAGATGTGGTGCTAGCCAGGGACAAACCCCACAATGTGGGGAAACCCTTGATCAATTCTTCTTTTATGTTCTTCAAAGTTCAACAGAGAAAGTGAGAGAGATAGTACATTTACATCAAAAGTCAACACTTTGACTTATCTAGATCTGAGCATAGACCATTTCCTATAATGATGAGATTAGTTGAAGACATTCTGCTTCAACTTATTCTCCAAGGTAAAGGCTTCACCTATCGTAGTGATGCCTCTCATTCATCATCTTCATGCTACTCATCATGCTTCATCTTCCATGGTCTTATTCATCATCAAGTTGCCCATGCTCGTGATCTCATTCATCATCATGTTGTCCATGCTCATATCATTATGTTGTGCTGCACCCAAATATCACTGATCTATTCTCAACATCATGGATCTGCACACATCTTATGTATACTCAATGACTGTTATGTTGCTCTCATCATACAACGTCACATTGCTACCCCAAATCAACAAGTATGCTGAGAATGACAGATCCATTCTTCTCATTGTAATATACTTCTATGCTAATTTATACTGTTGTAGGGTTTCATAGATCTTCTTTGCCATAGGAATACGTTGTCATTGATCCCATTCATGGAGATGAATACCACCAAGGAGGATTGTGTTCATCACCAAAGCTTTGGGTAGTCCGAAGTACTGTTGTTTGCTACAGGGATATCATTCTTGAGACGAATGTGATTTCTGCATCCCCATACGAAGGTTTTCTTGATTCATCTATCCAAGATAGATATGAAATGCCCAGATCACATACATCCCTGTTTTATTTTCTTCATACAAGAATACCACCTTCAAATCTTAGATATGAGGCTTTTAACTTACTGCATCATACAAGGTTTCATTCATTGCTCCATGTTGTGACTGTACCTAAAACCTAAACTAGGTGCAGTCAAACCTTACTATGGCTTGCCCTAACATGGGAAGATCTTAGAGGTATTCGAAATTTTTGTCCCTTCTTGCTTGTGGATCTTTGCACCCATATTCACATTAAATTACAAGGATGAAACCCGAGTTTTGTTCCTCTCTTTATAGTGTATACATGTGCCCATATTTTAGAGGAATACGAAGTTCTGTGTCTGGTTTTGGTTTTGACAGTGAGAACAGGTCTCCTAACTGTGCTTAGATGTGTCCATTGGCTGCGTTGTAGGAGTCTCCATTGATTGCATTGAAGGAGTCTTCATTGATTGCGTTGAAGGAGTCTTCATTAACTGCGTATATTAGGGCCTGTGTGCCTGTGTATAGGACTTCTAGACAACGTATTAGGTCTTGTTGAGGGATAAATTCCCCTAGGATCTTGGGTTGATACCCTAGCAGACTATAGGTTATATATACAAAGAAACACACATTCCATACAACCATAATGCTAATATAAGCAAACTCTATGATAAGGGGCATACCTGAGGTCCTACGTTTGAGAAGATCCTTCCAAGGTTCAAACCCTTTTTGGAGTTCCTTTTGCTCCTTCAACCTGCAAAACGATCAATTCTAGAAAGTACAGCAGTATATGGACTAAATGTCATAAAGAAACCATCTTCATATTATAATGAAAGGTAGTTAGTTATGCAATTAAACAACCATTCACATATGAATCATAACATGAATACCATAAACATGAAGAAGATTTATATCAAGAACAAAGACATGTGTTTCTTTTATTATAGACAAATAAAGTACAGAAAGGAATAATTTCACCTGATTCGTCCTTTCGCAGGCTCCAAGCGGAACCGTCTTTCGTATTCGTCCAGTCTCAAGCCTTTAACAAACTCCTTCCATGACTTACTCCATGATATCTTAAATGGTAGATAGACATCATCACACAAGGAAACAAGTGTTTCCTGTAAAATGGGGGAAGCACAGGAGGCACTAGGATCTTTAGACCTGGTCAGGGAAATCTCAGCATAATAATCTTTCTCTCTCTTCTCTCCTCCCTTAGGCCTTCCCATTGAAGCCTTTTTATACTTCTCCCAAAGTAGTTTTTTAGTTGGGAATTCGTTGGGAACAGTTGGGCCACGGGAACAAATAGGTAATCAACAGGTAAAACCCCTGATCTCCGCCTGAAATTAAGGAGATTTTTTTTTTAAGTGTTTTAAGACATATACGCGGGTTGGGTATACACAGACCCACGTATACACGCATTTAGCTCAAGGCAATGTCGCATATAGGGAATAAAACCCAGTTTTTTAAATTTTGGACCAGGTCTGGAAGGACGGGTTGCCCGAAGCCATAGGTGCAGCATCACAAACCTCAAGAATGAGATTTGGAGCTATAATAGATGCCCCCTAATATATGAGGTCAGAAGGGGTACATGATGGCCGAAATGTATTAAGCAAGTCCATGGAAAGGAAATCTGTCGAAAACTGAGAAGGACTTCACCAGAATTCAGCCTGCCAAGCCACAAAAGGAGATCAGAAAGAAACATTGTATGAGCTAGGCATACCCATGCTCAGAGAAAGTACAGCATTTCCGCATATCAAGTATAAGCGGATCCACTAAGTATACAAGTATAAATGACTGGAAAATACATAATGGGTCATCTGATCACGATCGAACAAGTAAATGTCTGAATATCACATATAAGAATGTCAATGATGCTGAAGGATGAAGCGGATCACTGATATCAAAGACTGATCCCAAAAGGTACCAAATGAACATGATGGAATAAGATGGTACTACACTGCAAACTCAAGTGCCAGCATATAAAATGTCACCATGGATGACTGCAACATATAAGGTGAAGTGGTATCAACTAGCAGCAACAAGAGCAACTGTCAAGTGAACCAATGAACGTTGATACAACCTGAGGTCTTCACCGACCACCGTGGTACATTTCTACAACATGGGAATAAATTATCTGAAGTCGACCATGTGACAAATCGTTTGATTACCGGTCATTGATGTATACCTTTAACAAACGCGAGACTACTCACCAATAATGATAATGAGCGTCAAGGTACCCAATACAATCTAACAAGTGCAAATAGATGGGCTGAAGTCGAACACCTGTAAGAATCTATCAATCAGGAGACAATGATGGTTTCCCACTGTTGATAGCAAAGGATCTGCCACTAATGACTGCAAACCCCAAGGTACTGCCAAATGGACTCTAGATCTTTTCCCTAGAGCAACGAGTATAAGTTGATAGGGAAAGATCCGCTAGAAGGAAGGCATTAAGGCATCCTCCATCAATCTAGCGCAAGTGTAACCCGTAGGCCAATAATGTGGAAGGAATCAGACGAAAAAAGATGTAGTAACCCGACCGAAGTACATTTTTGGCGTACACAAGATGTGGCTAGCACACGACCAAAACTCTCTGAACCAACCAATAATGAAAGCTCACACAAAGGTGAGGTATCCATCAATAGGGTCAAATGGAAACCAAGGTATTGCACGAATCCCAATGTGTGATAATGTAAGCTGATTTCGAACACAAGGGAAACCACTCAGTCAAAGACCCATGATACTGATCGATGCCGAGCACAAGGTGATCTATCAATAATGAAAATAGGGCCAAGGTGCAGCTCTAGGCCTGTCCTCAGAGCAAGATGTTGTCGTCGATAAGGACAAGACCCGCCAGCAAGAAGTCAATAGGGACCTTGTCAAACAGGCACGAGTAAAGGACCAATATAGCTGATGTGATGATAGACATGATACTGACAACCAGGGATGGCCGACTGAAAAATGAGTCAAGAGACACCGCAGAGAGGCAAACTCATGCTAACTTCCCTTGAACAAAAGCACGACTCAATATGACTATGTGGTAGCATCTGATGACTCTGTATAAGCTCGTTGTGCAGGAGGCACAAACGAACCCTCCATATGATTGGAAGAGATAACCAATCGGGGGAGAACTGACTCAATAACAAGGTTAAGGCATACCTAAGTCAAACTAAATCCCACCCAGACGGAGGAGACTTTGCTTTTGAGTGCTTTGTTCAAGGGCGACACGACTAACTCCAACTGCCAACAATAAATGGAAACATTGTCCCATTCGCGCTCTTTTTGGAATATATAATTTTTTTGTCTTTTTATTTAAGCTAGAAAAAGGATAAAAGAATGCTATAATACAGTGGAAAGAACGAGTGTCGGTGAAACAGATGATCTAGTTCCTGCGATTGGAACAACCTTGTGCTCAATGCAGGGAGGTGAAAACTGGCCAAAGACACTAAAAGGTGTGTTCCTTCCACAGGTTAAGGTGTGTCAAGTTGCAGAAGTCAAAGGTATGCAAGTTTGATTTTGCAGTCGTCATGGTCAAAACTTAGCTTAAACACGAGTCCAAGTGAAGCCGGCTCAAGACCAAAAGGTGCAAATGGTCAAAATGCAATGTAGTAGTACAACTCAACACAAAGGAGCCTCTAGGGTATAAAGCCAGAACAAAGCGAAGAAACAAAGAGGAATGAGTCTTCATCGAATAAGTCATGGCGGGACTACAGAGGACTCCCGAGCCTACTCAGGTCAGAGCAGCATGGGCAACAAATGTCAGTGAGGTGCTAACTACAATGCCCATGTAAAGGAAGGCTCTACCATCGTGTCATGATTTAAAGAATCGGCGAGTGAAAGTGGTTTACAAACCATAACACGATGGGATTGACCTTATGGCAAGTGTATTGACAAATGGAGGCTAGTATGCATAATGCAACGGAAAAAATCGCTTCCCTAACCTATATGCCAGTGAGAAAACGATACCTGCCATGACGGGTCGGCAGTCATGGAACCGTCTCAAAACTGTCGAAAAAACGTCCAAAATGTCCTGAAATTCAAACCATTCTCGACATTTCAAGCTCCCAAGTTAAAAGTTACATGAGACCAAATAAAATCAAGTTTTGAAAAAAATTTGCATTTTCAAAGCTTATAAAAGAGTTTTTGGACTCACTATTTTCACCATTTGAGTTTGAGAGCAGAGAGGTGGAGCAAAAGGTGCAAATTTTCCATACGCCAAATTCAACCGCTCAGATTCTTCCAAAATCCCCAGGTAACTCTTATACTTGTCTTGCAATTGATTGTGACTCGTTTTAGAATTTTTAATTAACGTTTTATCGTTGAATTTTTTGCCAAAAATTTCACCGTGGCGTATATGCGGGTTGGAAATATGAAACTCGCGTACATGCGGGCCCTACATGCGACTGTGTGTAAAGGGACCCACGTATACGCCGCGAACATTTCAAACAAACAAAAAAAAACTAATGGTCCAAATTCATGTTTGCTTCAGGATGCTAGTCACTTGGCGAGAAAGAGAGCATACCGCAGTGGATGATGAGGTCATGAATGATCCCAATGCTCTGGATGCATTACAGGGATGTGGTTTGCTAAAATTCTTCAAACTGCCAAATATGAAAGCAAACACACGTCTGCTTGAGATGCTCATTGATTACTAGAGTATCGAGGATGATGCATTTATGATTGACCAGATGCCACTCAGGATAGAAGTGGAAGATATCTATTTCATCACAGGCCTTTCCTGGAGAGGAGAGGTAGTACATGCCAGGGGCAGGACATGAAGCAGTCTCTCGATCGAGGACTATGTACATATTTATTGCCTGAGACATCCAAAAAAGGTTGGAAGTCAAATTTCCATCACACATGTGGAGAGTCTATTGCTGAGGATAATCTTGTTCACTATAGCTAGAGTGAATGGATCCGCTTCTCTGCACCAGGCATCATGGCTAACCATGAGCGTGGCGGTTGACTGTTTCACCACCGTATTTGACTGGTGTACTCCTCTTTTGGCTAGCATGAAAAGCCAACTCACTTCTATCAAGAGAGGGCATACCAAAAACTTCGGATATGGGACTATTTTGTGTTCTTTCTTTTTTGAGAGGGTCCCTGCACTTTGTCCTAGAGTACCGGTTTCAATCAGCACCCTACAAGATCCACAAATGGGCAGGCGAGCTGACCTAATGAAACGTCTAAGAGTTGGGGAGGTCCCACGAACTGCATTTGATGATGACTTCTTTTCCTAGTGGAATTAGAAGATCATCACCATGGATGACTACCCTTATGCTGGGTTGGATTTCTGAGGAGATCCCGATCTAGTATTGCCCCCGACCGCAGCATGGGGCGACATTGGTAAGTGTTTTTTATTTTATGATTTTTTAAATATAATAATGAATTTTGAAAAAATATTTTTGATAGGATTCAAATGACTAATATGATGATCACGTTCCAGATATTGGGTCGGTACGACCAGATGAGTTCCCACGGCACAAACGTCGTAGCCAAGGGGCCGAAGAGGCGGCTGCAAACACAGAGCGAGTTCTACATATAGTTCAGTGGCACCTGGTGAGGCTGACTCACCGAGTACCAATGGCAACGGTAGAGGACCTTCCTATAGAGATGCAGCGTCATGTGGTTGGCATGCCACAAAACTGGGTCCATACTTTTAGGCGTGTGGCCAATGCAGTAGTTGCCTACTTAGTCGCTCACCCTGAGCCAGGGAATTAGATATAGTGGACATGATTATGGACATTTGAGTCCCAATTTTGTGTATTTTTTGGACAGACCTATGTACACTCGAGATGTTTTTATGATATATATATATACAGTTAGACTTTTTGATGCTTGATTTTATTGTGATGAATGATTGATGTGCCAGTCTAATGCTTGATTAGAGATAGAATCAGCTAACCAATTTTGAGATCTTGGAATGTGCAAATAATTAATGTAAGTAAATGATCTTTGCAACAACCTCACCCTTAAATACTGGCGATATAAACATGGATCCCTTACCCGATAAATGTTATTCAATTGTGACACTATCAATTGTGAATCAAGATAAACTACCAACGAGTCGATTTTATGGGAAATTGCCTTAGATAGTAAATTAATGACGGCAGTATACTCAACCATATTATTTGAAGTGAGGTTGATGCATACCCCTCTTGATACCATCAACTAACTAGTTGGATAGTAAAGTACCCAAGCTGCGGAAGCAAAGTTCCGAGTGTGCCGACTAGCACCATCGGCAAATCCAAAATAGACCAAGTCATCCATGTTGGGTTGTGTTA
>APFE031255360.1:92223-108593 GCA_000404065.3 Pinus taeda | reverse complement strand
AGGGGGGGCGGCAGCCCCCCCTGTCCGGGGGGTTTGAGGGGGGTGGGTAGCCCCCCTCTACGGGGTTCAGGACAGTGCCCCGAGAAATTTTTTTTTGGACCCTATATTAGGTTGGGTGAACCTACCTATGGTTTTCGGTCCACAGTTTTGGATGCGATGGTTTTCGGTCCATGGTATTGGATGCTTCGGCATGTATAAATTGTATTGTAACATTGAAAGGAATATAATGAAAAAATCAAGCTGGTAGTCTCAGTTTTGAGATCCAGTGGGAAATCTCTGTGTATATGTGGTTTATGTGTTATGCTCTCGCATCTTTATTTTTCTTGTGATTTAGAATTCGTATGCAGGTAATTTCTGTACGGGGTTAAAACCTACAATCCATCAACACTTGCCACAGCAGACCAAAAAGTGCTGATATCAAAAACTCTTGATGAGATATGTACAAATATACATAATGTACAAAGAAGACAATGCCTAGCTACTACTTAAGCAAAGTACTTCTTGAGGTAGAGCCCATTACGAGGCTCCGCCAACTTGTTTCCTTCAAAATTGATTAACTCATACGACCCTTTTTCTAAAACTAGTTTAATTATGAAGGGACCATACCACATAGGCTTGAACTTGCCTGCCCCCAAGGCGTCCTTATTTTGTTCATAGACCAAGACAAGGTCGCCTTCAGTAAAAACTCGAGGACAGACAACTTTATCATACTGAGTTTTAACCCTTTTCTTATGAGCCTCATTCATCGTGGCGGCATCTCGACACTGCTCATCAAGATGTTCCAAGTGAAGGAGGCGCTCTTCGAGACTAGAAGTCTCCGGAAGGAGCTCAATAGCTAATTTAAGAGATGGGATTTCACATTCAATAGGAAAGATAGATTCCATCCCGTAAACTAACTGAAAAGGTGTAAAACCTGTAGCAGTCTTTACGGAGGTTCGGTATGCCCAAAGAGCCAGATACAACATAAGATGCCAATTGGACTGATTCTTATTGATTATCCTTTGCAGGATCATCTTAAGAGTTTTGTTTACAGCCTCGACCTGTCCATTGGCCTAAGGATAATAAGGAGACAGATGTTCCTTTCGGAAACCCAATTTGAGAGCCAATTCAGACATTAGTTGATTCTAGAAATTACTGCCATGGTCAGTGACATTCTCTCTCGGGATACCGAATCTTGAGATAATCTGATTAAAAAGGAACAATGCCACTGTTTCACTATCATTTTTATAAGTGGGCATGGCCTCCACCCACTTCATGAAGTAGTCTACAGCCACGATAATGTACTTGTGATTCGCTACTGCAGGCAGATTATAAGTTGTAAAATCAATACCCCACTTAGTAAAGGGACCGATAGTGACAACGGGAAAAAGAGGAGCTGGATGTGTGCACATCTTCTGAGTATAGGTTTGACACGGGTGACAGCGTTTGACCGCTTCAACACAATCCTTGAAGAGTGAAGGCCAAAAATAGCCGGCACGCAAGATACGCTCAGTTGTAGCAAGCTCTGATAGATGACCACCACAAGCTCCACTGTGGTAGTCATTGAGCTCTAACTCTGCTTCCTCTAAGGTTAAACAGCGTCGAAGGATTGAATCAACCCCTCGACGATATAATGTATCACCAATGATAACATAATTTTTAGCCAGGTGACGTAATTTTTTATGTTCATCCTTAGAGAAAGTAGAGGGAAACTTCGAAGTCTGGAGATTGACAATGATATCTCCATACCAAAGGTCGAGTGAAGAGATGAGGAATAAATGTTCGTCGGGAAAACTTTCCTCATAAATAGTATCCTCCCCACAAGGCAGCTTGGAAATTAGCTCAGCGAAAACCATAGATTTCTTAGACTTGGCGGACAAGAACTCGAGATCAAATTCTTGTAGAATGACTATCCATCGATTATATTTGCCCCCAATCACTTGCCTACTGAGGACAAACTGAAATGGATTGACCGCTGCTAAGACAAAAGTTTTGCGTAGCAAAATATAATGACGGAGCTGCTGGAAAGCATGGATAGCTGCCAAGACCAACTTCTCAACCGAAGAATAGCGAAGTTCAGGACCTATCAAGCCTCAGCTCAAATAATAAATCACATGCTCTGTGAGAGCATCGTCTTCCTGAATGAGAACCATACCAATCGTTGATTCTGCTGCAACGAGATATAAAAGGAGGTCCCTACCATAATCCGGTGGACTCAAAAGCGGGGCAGAGACTAATGCCTTTTTCAAAGCATCGAACGACCATTGCACAAAGTCATCCCATACGAATGCAACTCCTTTGCGTAGTAAACGCATAAACACTTTAGTGATCTCAGCATAGTTCACTATAAAACGTCTTAAGAAATTAGCCTTCCCTTGAAGACTTTGAAGTTGTCGAATTGAGGACGGGGGAGGCAACTGAACTATTTCCTCAACCTTGAAGGGATCAACCCTAATCCCTTCATTTGACACAATGAACCCTACTAACTGACCTGACGTAACCGCGAAAACGCACTTATTGGGATTCAACCGGATTTTATAAAAACGACACCACTCAAAAACCAATCGAAGATGACTAGGGTGATCAGTTCTCTTTCGAGAACGAGCAGCGAGATCATCCAAGTATGCTTCGATGATATGTTTGATGTCGTGGAAAGCATATGACATGGCCTGTTGGAAAGTAGCTCCAGCATTTTTAAGACCAAAAGGCATCTTTTTGTATGCAAAGGTACCCCAGGGACATATAAATGCTATCTTATGTTGATCTTCAGGACGAATAGATATTTGATTATAATCGGAAAAACCGTCCATGAAGGAAAAAATCTCATTACCCACACACTCGTCAATAATCTGATCAATGAATGGTGTGGGATAATTATCTTTCGGACAAGCCTTGTTTAGGTCCCTAAAGTTGATGCATACTTGGATTGTTCCTTGCTTTTTATCCACAGGGACTGGATTAGAAACCCAATCGGTAAGAGGAACAAGGTATATAAAACCCGCCTTGAGCAGCTTCTCTACTTCAGCTTTAATGGCTGTTGCTTTCCTAGGATTAACCAGTCAAAGCCTTTGACAAACCAGTTTGGTGTTTTCGTACGTCTTGATATCATGTTGAACTATAGAAGGATCAATGCTAAGCATTTCTTCATAAGACCAAGCGAATACATCTCAAAATTCTTTGAAAAGGTCGGTGTAAATTTAAATTTCTTCAGGGGAACATTTGATTCCAATGAAGAGATTCTCAATTACGTTAGGGTCCCTAGATATGTTTATAGATTTCGTTTTTGAAATCACCGACATATTACCTTCGGCACGAAAGTGTGTTGGAGCCAAACGGTTTGATATCGTAGAAACATCACTAGTGAAGAGCTCGGAGAACCTAGATTCTACTTCCTGCAATGGAGGAAGAAAATATGAATGATGGTGTAAGTCTTCCCAAGGTCGATCCACACCCATCATCACTTTGAGATTGCTCCTTCAGAAGGTAAAACCGTATCTAAGCAGTCCAAGGCAGAGGTAGAATCAAGGGTCCAGGTCGGGGCCACATCACCATCTAACTCCTCTTCAGAAAAAGGAGTAGAGTGGTCATCTGCAGAGTTAACGATAGATTGATATCTAAGCTCAGCTGCAGACATAGGAAATTCCATTCCATTGTCTTTTCCTTCAGCTAATGTGGTCGTAGGTGAAGGCAAGGTCCAAGGGTCCAAAAAATAACAAGTCCGAAAGAACTCTTCTCAAGGAGACTCCTTAGCTGATGAAACGACATTGATTCGAGCGATTAGAGAGGGAAAATGAAAGGTACCCATCAATGAAGAATACATCCCAACTCCTAGATTCTCGGTAGGTGGACAAGGGTTATCCACTAAAGGAACAGTAGAGTCAAAAGTTGCTTGAGGATCAACTGGACAATAATCCAATTGATCAACCTTAATGATTTTCCCTTCATGGGGAAAGCAGATGACACGAAACAGAGTCAAAACAACGGCGTCCATTTCGTATACCCAGTTCCTTCCTAAGAGGATATTATAGTCTAGGTTAGAGTCAATGACTTCTACTTCAATAGTGACAACCTTCCCCCCAACACATATGGGAAAGGCTGGGATAATGCCATGCAGCTTATGAGAATGCCCATCAAATGCAGTCAGGAGGGTAGGTGAAGGAACAGCCGAAGGCGATCCAATGGCCTTCCAGCAAGACATTGACATGACGCACGTGGAAGCTCCTTCATCAATAACGGTGCGAAAAATATTAATTTTCCGATATGTAGACTTTATTTGAAAAGCCATATGATGAGGGAGTCACTTTTTGACATTTAACATGTCAAAAGTGAGCACTAAAGAGTTAGTTGGATCAACTGCTCCAATCTCCAGTCGTGTCCAACTCAACTGGAGAACCTCTAAAGCAAACATAGCACATGGACTCTGAGCCAGATCCTCAACAATGGAGTAGTTCTGGGCGGCCCTAGCGTTAGGATTAATCGTCGCGCGTTTAGCGGAACCTTTCGGTATCCGTGGTATAGTCTCAATAGGGGGTCGCTCAATATGAAGGTGGGTATTTCCGGGAGCAGTTTTATCCTTGGAAGTTTCAGCTTCACCATAATCACGTGACCGAGTAGCCACATGGACATTCGAACCCACCATGAAAACATTTGATGATTTTTCCCCTTCCTGGCTGCCCCCTACGGAGGTACCTAGATTTGAACTCGGACCAGCAAGCAATTGTTGCCCTTGGGGAAAAGGGCTAGTTAACATAGCTTGAGAACTAGAAGTCCCTTGCTGCCCTAAAAAGCGTTGAGTGTCCTGAATCTTTGGCCAGGGATGAGTTAAATGGTCTCCACTGCACAACTTGCATGGAAACTTGACTTTCTTTCTAGACTCATTTCTACCACCACCAGCATTATTTCTGGATTTATTTGCATCGGCCTTCCCATCCTGATTCTTTTTCTTACCTCGTCCTTTATTTTTCCCATTGGAATTTTGATTTCCTTTGGGGTTATCAGATTGGACGGCGTTAATCGAAGAGGGTTGGGAAGACAAAGGATTAGACGATGTGACTTGGTTGTTAGGAGAAGTTTGCAAAGACAACTACTGCAATTGGCTCAACAAGTTCACTGCATTTGTGTCTACCGATCCAAAGATACCATTCGCATGGGAACTTGGCTTCGACTTGGCTATATCAACCTTAGACCCAAGAGCATCTGGCAAGATTTTTTGTAGGATCCCAGACTGAGAGTAGATCAATTCTAATTGTTGGGCCCTAAAAATAGCTTGCTCCTCGGAGTAGACTCCGAACATGGAGACATCCTTGGAGATTTCAGGTTGCAAAGATTTCAAAAACCATTCGAGACAGTATTCCAGAGGGATTTCGGCTTTAATGAGCCTCTTTCTCCGTCTCCATTGCTGAATATGGTCAGAAATGTGAGTTGTCGTGTCTTGACGAAAAGTGGCCAGAAGTTCAGTTATGGCATCATAACGAATAGGCAACTGAAAATGATTTAAGAAAATAGTAGCTAAGTCAGTGAAAGATGTAAAGCTGCCCCATGGCAACTCTATATACCATTTGGCCGCATTACCAGTCAAGGTGCGTGGAAAAGTCTCAACCTAATCGAGTCATCAATAAGGGATTTTGATGAGCACCACAAATGGAATTTGGTTACATGGTTGCCTAGGTCTTCACCGCCCTTTCCTTCGAATTTTGGAATGTACAAAGGGAGTTTGGTTGGGACCGGAGGCTAGGCCGGATTGTATTTGATTGGATCGTTTGTTAATTTCGTGAGATCTGGCAAGTTCAAAGTTGCCAGAAATGGAAGCCTAGGAGGACCTTGGGGATTCCACCCAGACTGGGCAGAGCTCCCAAAGTTCTGAAAAGATTGGCCTGGATTTTGAAAGGCACCAGGTTTTCCACCCAGACTGGGCAGAGCTCCCAAAGTTCTGAAAAGATTGGCCTGGATTTTGAAAGGCACCAGGTTGCCCGAAGTATCCAATAGAACCAACTGAACCAAAAGGCAAGCCTTGTGATCCAGCTAAACTCGGAGTTTGATCAACTCCGGCCGCAAAACCTCCATAACCGGCGAAGCTTCCTCCTAAAGGATTATAAGGAGTCGATAACCCCTGATAAGGATTCCAAGCAGAAGCTAAGGGAGGAATACTTCGAAACAAACTAACCGTGGAGGACGACCCATTCCCTTGTTGGCCGAAAAACGAATTCCCAGTTCCCATGCCACTAACCGCAGGGTTAGTCCAACGTTGGAAAGGATTGTTGCTTTGTCCTGTAGAATAAAAAGGCATAGATCCTACTGTCGGGTTGGAATGTGGTATATGACCACTTTTGAAAGGAAAACCCTGGAATGAAGTCGATCCACCCATCATGGATGTGGAGGCACTAAATAGAACTAACGGAATACCCTGTGAATGGGTGCCAAACGGGAAAACTCCAGAACTAAAAGCATTGGTTTGGGAATTTCCACTTATAGAAGGAATGGAGGTAGACCCAACAAAGGAAGTGCTAGCAAAATATCCAAATAAAGAAGCAGAGGGGATGGAAATCATTCCTCCCCCTCGTACTGATGTTGGAGTCTGCATAGTTGTAGCACTTGTAGTAGAAGCCATGATTCCAGTAGTGGTCATCGATGGTAAGTGTGTAATGTGACCTGGATTTGATGGTCTATTTGTCAAAGCCCTAACGTATCGTAATACTTCTGGATAACTAGAAAGTAGGGGAGAATTCAAAGCCGCTAACGACTCTGGGAGTTCTTCTACCTCTACGTTATCCTTCGCCCGAAAGATAACTTGAGATAGCACTGGAGTGTCCCTCTCTTGTTTTGTGGAAGTACCAGGCCTATTCTGAACACTAATGCCCCCGAGAGGAGGATCAATCCCCGATGCGTAAGCTGCCACGGGATGAAACCCACTGGCAGTATTACCTCTGCACCTTTTAGGAGAAGGCTCTAAACTTGGTGGTGAAAGACCACGAAGTCTTCAAGACCGTCTAGGAGATCATTCGGCCACTTTGAATTTTTTATTAAAATCTAACTAAAGACTCAAAAAAATTGAAAGCTAGGCCAACTAGGAGCACAGAGCACACACTATAAAGTCCCTAAAAGATATCAGCCAGTCAAACAACTTTCAAGTATTTCCACTCTGGGTGATGAGGACCGGACACCAAAATACGAGAAAGTGAAGTAAGGGACCTTCCAAAGATAGTCTGGGATAATGACGGCCCAGTCCTTTCAGCGAAGGTAACAGAGGAAGTTACGCTGACCTCCGAACAATAGCCTGCGTCGATGCAAGCCCCCAAGCTTCGCAAGGGTGCCCTCCAGTAGTACCATTGAGAGTGATACAACGTCGACCTCAGGTGCCACGGGATTCCCCTTCGCAGCCACCTGTGTAGATCCCTAGGAGTAGCAACTAAGGTTACCAACTTGTATCAGAAGCCAGGTGGAACAGTCGTGAGGTAAGATCGGACAAGTAGGAGATGGGGTATCTCTCTTCCTTGTCTTCAAAAACCCTCATGCTTAACTCCTAGATCCAGAGCTTTCCTGGTCTCCCTAACGCTATTGGATTTTCACTCACTATTCAGACTCCTATGTTTGACAGTTTAAATGGCCTTGGAGAGTTATCTCTCCACTCGCCTAATGCAAGGCCCTAAAATATCCTAAAACTTGTTGGTGTGCCTAACTTGACAATTATAAAAAGTTCTAGTATATTTTAATTAGCACTTGTTTTTAAATGGGTTGTTCTTTAAGTCAAGGGGTAAACGGAAGTGAAACTAGTGGTGTTTTGACGCAAAAGAAATTAATAAAAACCAAACTACAAGCAAATGCACTTGTTTTCGTTTTTTCGATGAAAGAAATTTCTACTAGGTTCAAAGGAACTTCAAATAAAGTAACAAATTTTCTTTTCTTTTCTTTTACTCACGCTTCACACTCACAAAAGTTAACAAAACTATGGATGCCTAAAAATATGCACAAATCTATCCTAATGCAACAAGTACATGCTGATGCAAAACTCAAAACTACTCTTAAATCAAGAAATGAAAGCTACTTGTTTATCAATTTTTAATTTTCCACTTAAAATGTTTAGATAGAATATAAGTTGTTGACGCTTATTTCATCCAAACACTAAAATCAAGTTTCAAGACAAACAAAAATTCACTTTCACTCATCAAAAGGAAAACTAAATCAAAACAAAGCTCAAGAAAGCAAAACAAAGTTTCAAGAAGTTTCCTTCAAAAGCAAAACAAAAAAACTTTTCAAAAGCGCTCTAAACAAGACTGAAACTTTATGATCGAAGAATAGGCAATAAAACACTTTGTGGGTTTACAACACAAAACAAGTGAGGACTCAACAAAAATGTGTTTTGAAATACTCTTAACAATCAACAAGCAGCAACAAGAGCTTGGCACTAAACACCAAAAGATTGAAAAGACAACTTTCAAGAAAGTGTGAACCAACAACTTTCGGAAAGCAAGAAAAGCAGATGGTCTTAAATCATGCAAACCAAGAAGTCACCAAATCAAAACTTAACATAAAGATTGAGATCAACCTTTCTACCCTGAAGACACAGAGCAGCCAAGATTCCTAGCAAGAAATCTTGTAAGCTTAAGCAAAAACGATGATGTTTGCAAGAATAACAAATAAGACCAACCTTTTCACAATTAGAGAGAATTTGAAATCAGATGCCTGCTGTAAAACTACAAATTGTCATAGAAAAGTAGTTGTTCAGGATTGGATCAGACCAATAGACAAACCTTTAGAAAAAATATTTGAAAAATTTTGAAAATTTTAAGATATACGCGACTGCGTCAGTGTACATTTGCGTGTATACGCAACTCAGTTTAAGGAAACATGCGTATACACAGGTTTACTTAAGGAAAAATGCGTATATACACCTCTGTAATCTGGAAAAACAACGTATATGAAAGATTTCAAGAAAAAATAAAAAACAGTCTGAAAAAACTGATCAAACTTACAATTTAGGAACAGACCACACAGTAACAGGAAGCAAACAGACAGTTGAGCCCTGATTGGCTTGAATACACCCAAACTAGGAACAACAATACTATTGTCCCCAGTGGAGTCGCCAATTCTGTTGAGGGATAAATTCCCCTAGGGTCTTGGGTTGATACCCTAGCAGACTGTAGGTTATCTATACAAAGAAACACACATTCCATACAACCATAATGCTAATATAAGCAAACTCTACGATAAGGGGTGTACCTGAGGTCCTACGTTTGAGAAGATCCTTCCAAGGTTCAAACCCTTCTTGGAGTTCCTTTTGCTCCTTCAACCTGCAAAACAATCAATTCCAGAAAGTACAACAGTATATGGACTAAATGTCATAAAGAAACCATCTTCATATTATAATGAAAGGTAGTTAGTTATGCAATGAAGCAACCATTCACATATGAATCATAACATGAATACCATAAACATGAAGAAGATTTATATCAGGAACAAAGACATGTGTTTCTTTTATTATAGACAAATAAAGTACAGAAAGGAATAATTTCACTTGATTCGTCCTTTCGCGGGCTCCAAGCGGAACCATCTTCCGAATTCGTCCAGTCTCAAGCCTTTAACAAACTCCTTCCATGACTTACTCCATGATATCTCAAATGTAGATAGACATCATCACACAAGGAAACAAGGGTTTCCTGTAAAATGGGGGAAGCACAGGAGGCACTAGGATCTTCAGACTTGGTCAGGGAAATCTCAGCATAACAATCTTTCTCTCTCTTCTCTCCTCCCTTAGGCCTTCCCATTGAAGCCTTTTTATACTTCTCCCAAAGTAGTTTTTTAGTTGGGAAATCGTTGGGAACAGTTGGGCCACGAGCACTAATAGGTAATCAACAGGTAAAACCCGTGATCTCCGCACGAAATTAAGGAGATTTATTTTTTAAAAGTGTTTTAAGACATATACGTGGGTTGTATACACATACCCGCGTATACACGCGTTTAGCTCAGGGCAATGTCGCGTATAGGGAATAAAACATTGTTTTTTAAATTTTGGACCAAGTCTGGAAGGAGGGGTTGCCCTAGGCCGTAGGTGCAGCATCACAAACCTCAAGAGTGAGATTTAGAACTATAACAGGTCTCTGTTTGTTGCGTGGATCATCCTCATATTCCTGCAGCTTCCTGCGATTAGGGCATCACCCTTGGGCCAGCGTATCTTTAGTTCTCTCCTTCTCCAAAAACCCAAGTTGTGGAGAGGAGATCACCTCAAGAATACATGTCCAAAATTGCTTCAAGTCCTCACCAATTTATACTAAAATGTGGATGATGAATAGACACGTCTATTGGGCTGTTGAGCCTACTCAAGTTGCTTGTCGACTTGACAATTTGATTTATATCATAAATAAATTCATAACTTCATAAATACTTATTGGAATCGAATGATATTTAGATCAATCCTACACCTCTCGATGAGAGGGATCCAATAAAAATATCAACTGCCATAAACAAGATGACCCACATGGAGTTTGGCTCTAGTTTCCAATTTTAACACTCCCTCTCAACTAAGGAGAACTCCATCCGCTAATCCATATGTCCGACTGTACTATCTCTGCCATTAGTGCCCTGCACTGCTCTGCTCAGCTCTTGCTGGCTCTGCTCAGCTCTACTTAGCTCTGTTGGCTCTGCTCAGCTCTGCTGGCTCTGCTCAGCTCTGCTGGCTCTGCTCAGCTCTGCTGGCTCTGCTCTGGTCTGCTGGCTCTGCTCTGGTCTGCTTAGCTCTGCTGAACTATGAAGAAGAAGAATTGATCGAGAATGTCTCATGCCATTCTCCACTGACCCAAAGTCAGTCTCAGAGTGCATACCACTAGTCCCAGATGAGTCTCAACCGACCTAAAGTCAACGTCATAGTGGGTACCACTCCTACTACTGGTCCCAGACCAATATTATTGGTCTCAGAGATTGTACCACTGGCCCCAGACCAGTCTCAACCAACCCAAAGTTAGTGTCATAGTATGTACCACTCTCACTAGTGCTAGACCAGTCCTCCACTGACCCAAAGTCAGTCTCAGAGTATGTACCACTGGTCCTAGACTAGTCTCAACCGACCCAAAGTCAGCGCCATAGTGGGTACAACTCCTACAACTAGTGCCAGACCAGTATCATTGATCCCAGATCAATGAAGGTCATCCTAGCATAGGGAGTATGGTAGATACAACAATGCGTCCATTGGTACTACTATGGTCCCTATCCTCATTTCCCTGCTCATTGATCAGATGAAAGGTACTTCCCATGAGTCCCAGACTACATGGATAGGATGCCTTAACAGGAGAACTAATCAATCCTGCCCTCACAGGAGAACTAATCATCCTGCTACACAATCATCATGGAGAACACATCATCCAGACCTCACAGGAGAACTAATCATCCTACTACACAGGAGAGAGAATCATCCTGTCCCATAAGAGAGCGAATCATCTTGTTCACAAGAGAGCAAATCATCCTGTCCACAGGACAGCAAATCATCCTGTCCCACAAGAGAGCGAATCATCTTTTCCCAGTACACACCACCAGGGGAGGGTGAGTCACCCTGTGGTCGTATGTTGCTCTAGTAAGAACCGCAAGCCCCAGAGCTCCCAGAGCTCAATGTATGCAACATACATGACCCTTTGACAAGGGTCTCCCGACGACTACAAGTTGTTCGGGAAAATCACAAAATTGGTCTTTCCCCGGAGCTCTGAAAAAGTGTAGCAACCTGGACATCATCTCAGTGCGATGGAGCCTCCTTGCTCATCAACTTACCATATCCCAGATAAGGCAATATCTGATGTCTATCTGCTAGAGCAATCATTGAATACGGGATTCCTCAATAATCGAATCCCACCTCTGGTTGTCACAGAGAATCGGAGTGGTATTCATCATTTGCACTCACTGAAGAGTTTCCACAACCAGGTAACTTCATATGAGGTCATACTCGTAGTTATGTATCCGGTCTCGGTGGTACTTATAACAACCGACTTCTGCTTCCTACTCATCCATGATATTGAAGTAGAATCCAAAAAGAACCAGCACTGAAATGTGCTCTAATGATCCTCCACACTACCTGCCCAGTCAGAATTTGAATAATCATGCAGTTTTCATATTTCTGATAGTGTATCTCAATCCATGAGAGATTGTGCCCCAAAGATATCTCAGAAGATTCTTGGTACCAATCTAGTGAGGCTCAACCAAATATGAGCTCACCATGCTAACTACAAAACATATGTCTGGAATCCAACTCCTTCTTATTTCTGCAAATGAGAAGGTTTGCATCTGTCATAAATAGTTCATCTGCATGAGGTGTCGGTATGAGAGGTCTATCATCCACAACCTTCATGTAATGGTTTGGATTGGTTTCACTCCTAGTGAATCTCAGCTTCATCAAATAGCTATCAATCCTCTCATACTATGCCCGGGGTATTTTGCTTCAAGCCATAGATGGCTTTCTTCCACCTGTATACATGAGATTCCCATTCATGAATCTCAAACTCCATGGGTTGTTCCAAACTTGTGGACCTGCTACATGAGGGGAATCGTCCCCTTGTAAGATTTTCCTTCGATACATCTCAGACATGTACCTTCATGCTCTTTTTGAATTCAGGCATCCCGATCACCATCTGACTCACAGACCTCTGGTGTTGAGTCAATGGACATGGTCCCCAGTGGACTTGATACAACCCTGAACTCTAAAACATCTTTGAAAAATCTATTTTCGAACACGTACCTTTCCATCGATGAGTGCCGCCCTGAAACCTTTGACTTCCATTTTTTAGATGGACACCAAGTTCTTCTTGCGATCAGGTACATAAAAGAGATTTTGAGGTTCCTTGCTTTCTTTGAAGAGTCGGCCATTTCCTTGATGGCCTGTATTACTTATCATTCCTCTAATCATTGAAGATGTCCCTGGAATGATTATTATCTTCATCAAGAGATGTGTCCATGTCCTTCGAACACTCCTTCGCATGATGGCCGAACTTATTGCAACCAAAGCATCTGTCTTTCCTTCCACTCTTAGATCTAAACTTCCCCATGAAGCGATCTTTAAGTAGGCCATTAGAAACTTCTGTTGCACCATTCTGATAATATTCTCTCCTTCAACTTCACACTAGGTGAATTAGAAAAGGGATGAGGAACCCATTGATCCTTTTGTCCTGTCCCAATTGTCTACGGTGATTGCTCTTTCATTCTTGCTTGGGCATTATCTTCACCTCAACTCTGATACCATGTTAATTTTAGGTATGTTCTATGCTAGAGAAATTTATTTAAATTTTCGTTGTTAACAATCACATCAGCATTAGAGTAAACTGCAGATAGAACATAAATATAAATCGCAGAAGACAAGCCAAGACAAGAGGACACAAGATGTGGCACTAATCGGGGACAAACCCCACAATGTGGGGAAACCCTTGATCAATTCTTCTTTTATGTTCTTCAAAGTTCAGCAGAGAAAGTGAGAGAGATAGTACATTTACATCAGAAGTCAACACTTTGACTTATATAGATCTGAGCATAGATCATTTCCTATAACGATGAGATCAGTTGAAGACACTCTACTTCAATTGATTCTCCAAGGTGAAGGCTTCACCTATCGTAGTGTTGCCTCTCGTTCATCATCTTCATGTTGCTCATCATGCTGCATCTTCCATGGTCTTATTCATCATCAGTTGTCCGTGCTCATGATCTCATTCATCATCATGCTGCCCATGCTCATATCATTATGTTGTGCTGCACCCAAATATCACTGAGTTGTTATCAACATCATGGATCTACACACATCTAATGTATACTCAATGACTGTTATGCTACTCTCATCATACAACATCACATTGCTACCCCAAATCAAAAAGTATGATGAGAATGACAGATCCGGTCTTCTCATTGTAATATACTTCTACGCCGATTTAGTACTGTCGTAGGGTTTTATAGATCTTCTTTGCCATAGGAATACGATGTCTTGATCCCATTCATGGAGATGAATACCACCAAGGAGGACTGTGTTCATCATTGAAGCTTTGGGTAGTCTGAGGTATTATTGTCTGCTATAGGGATATCATTCTTGAGACCAACATGATTTTTGCATCCTCATATGAAGGTTGTCTTAATTAATCTATCCAAGATATATATGAAATGCCCAGATCACATACATCCCTTTTCTGTTTTCTTCATACAGGAATACCACCTTCAGATCTTAGATATGAGGCTTTTAACTTACTGCATCATACAGGGTTTCATTCACTGCTCCATGTTGTGACTACACCTTAAACCCAAACTAGGTGCAGTCAGACCTTATTGCGCTTGCCCTAACATGGGAAGATCTCAGAGGTATTCGCAAGTTCTGTCCCTTCTTGCTTGCGGATATTTGCACCCATATTCACATGAAATTACAAGGATGAACCCCGAGTTTTGTTCCTCTCTTTATAGTGTATACATGTGCCCATATTTCAAAGGAATGCAAAGTTCTGTGTTTGGTTTTGACATCGAGAACATGTCTCCTAGTTGTGCTTAGATGTCTCTATTGACTACATTGTAGGAGTCTCCATTGACTGCGTTGAAGGAGTCTTCATTGACTGCGTTTAAGGAGTCTTCATGAATTGCATAGATTAGGGTCTGCATGCCTATGTATAGGACTTCTGGACAGCGTATTAGGTCTCTGTATGCTACGTGGATCATCCTCATATGCCTGCAGCTTCCTGCAGTTAGGGAGTCACCCTTGGGCCAACGCATCTTTAGTTCTCTCCTTCTCCAAAAACCCAAGACGTGGAGAGGAGATCACCTCAAGAATACATGTCCAAAAGGGCTTCAAGTCCTCACCAATTTATACTGAAATGTGGATGATGAATAGACATGTCTATTGGGCTTCTCGGCCTACTCAAGTTGTTGGCCGACTTGATAATTTGATTTATAACATAAATCAATTCATAACTTCATAAATACTTATCGAAATTGGATGATATTTAGATCAATCCTACACCTCTCGATGAGAGGGATCCAATAAAAATATCAGCTGCTATAAATAAGATGACCCACATGGATTTTGGCCCTAGTTGCCAATTTTAACAATGCATCAACTAACTGTTAAATCATTGTTAGTTCCTATTGAGTCTTGAAAATGTCATTCATTTCCATTACACTTTCACTATTATGTCCATTATATCACCTCCATTTCACTACTATGTCACCATATTCATCCCACTTTCATTATCATTGGGCCACATTTATGTTTTTCCAAAATTTATTAATTCTAAGCCTTTTAAGTGAATTTGTGGTTAAAAATTAGAAAATAATGTGCATATGCTTATACCTAACAAATGGGTTGAGATTGTTGACATGTGTAGGTTGAAAGGAGGCTTCTAGAAGACCCTTATGTGGCACTCTAAGGCCAAATTCGAATTTGAGTGTAAAGAATCATGGGATCATGAGGATATGTGTCACATCTCCTAATCGTATTGTAACTCTAAGGAGACATGTCTCTTATCAATTCCTATTTCGATTAGGACTCTAGAGGTAGAGGGAGAGATTCATGGACTCTCATTAATGAGATGGCTTCTCATCTTTTTGTATAAATAGGAGATCTCTCTCCTTCATTTGTGAGATTATTAGTCTCAGCTTGTAAGCTTAGAGTTTGGAGTTCTTTAGCTTGGAGTTTGTAGTTCTTCCTTGATGGCTTTTGAAAGCTTTGGAGAGCTTTGTTGTACTTTGTAATTTTGAAGAATTTTAATAAAGCTTTGATGTTCTCAACATGGAAGGAGGTGTGAAGTAGATGTCATGGAGCATATTAGAATGTAAGGTAGAGTAGATTTCATTTTCTAAATTTTGCTTTGATTTCATTATGTCATTTGATTGCTTTCAAGTTTGATAGATCAGATTTTTCATTTATGCAAGTGTGTTCAACTGGTTGATTGTAAATTAGTGATGCACATAGCTTTTTAATGACTAATGGCATGATGGAATTATCTTGTCCTTTTGCTGATTTTTTTTCTTAGTTCTAATTCCAGCACTGTTTATTTCTTTCGGTTTTGTTTTTTTCATTTACTTTTCTGCAAGATAGATATTAGACTACTCATGTCATTTTCAGTTACCTCCTATAGCCAGAGCGAGTCGAATGGTGAGGGATTGAAATATGAATGCGTAGTTTGATATTAGTTTATTTTTCTGCAAGTTAGTGATTAGATTACTCATGTCATTTTCAGTTACCTCCTATAGCCAGAGCGAGTCGAATGGTGAGGAATTGAAGTATGAATGCGCAGTTGTTCTTAGTTTCATTTTATGCAATTTAGATATCATATTACTCAATTTGTTTATGATTACCTCCTATAGCCAGAGCGAGTCGAATGGTGAGGGGTCAAAATATGAGTTGATGTAATATGATTTAGTTTACTTTGCTTACAGTTTTTGAATTGCTT
>APFE031255360.1:20583-83083 GCA_000404065.3 Pinus taeda | reverse complement strand
TAACACAATAAATATCTAAGGAAAGCCATAGCTCAAAACCCCACTATCTGTATTACATTAATCAGAAATCCAAAATGAGATTACAATGATTATTCTCACAAGAACAATCCCAACACTCAGTAAAATCAATCTCCCGACTCACAAGCAAGCTCAAGCCAAATCTAGGCCTCTTCTTTTCTCTCCAAGCTCCCTATTTCCTTGCACCCTTGGTCAAAGAATTTGGATTAATACAATATGCTCTACTCAACCTTGAGCTTAACCTGCACAAGTATTTCCTATCCTCCGCCTGATGACTTCCTTTGGCCAATACTTAGCCAAATTTCCAAGCCTCCAAGCTTCTAATTCTTTGCACCATTCCTGGTAGAATTAGCTTGTATTTAAAGGGAAATTCCTCATCCATAACTGCACAATCCAAAATTAGTTCTAGTTCATGATTGCATGCACCATCTATACAACTCAAAAAATTATACAACAAATGGTACATTGTCCCTGCACTCTAGTCTCAACTGGGTCTTTCTCAGAATCGACATGCATGAGTTTCTAATGAGTAAATATTCAGTTAATTAGAGTAGCACTAGTTCAGTGCACTAATACATCAACTAAATGTTAACTCGCTATTAGTTCCTCAAATATTTTGGAACTAATTTAACTGGGCTTAACTCAATAAACTGAGTTAACTAATTACAACTCATACTTAACTCATCCTGGACCCCTATAATATAGGGAGCACATATACATGATTTCAGAAATACTTCCAACTCGAAATTCCTAATTTAAATAAGTCAACTCACTCTAGTTAACTATTACAAGTTGCTATGAGAATAGAATTCGATTTTAATTCTCAGTTTAATTCAAGGACAAACTAAACTGGAATTTCTGGATTCTATCTTTATCATTTCTTGTTGCTATTTTCAACACAAACCCTAGTAGGCACCAACCTACTCTTACATATTTATATAGGCACAATCTACTGGAGACACCAATCCCCATCATTGCAAATATTTGTAGGCACCAACCTATTGGAGACACAAAACCCCACTACTACAAATATTTGCAGGCACCAACATATTAGAGAAAGAAATCCCTACTACTGCAAATACTTGTAGGCACCAACCTAGTGGAGACATCAATCCTCATTGCTAAGAGCCAACTTAGCAAGATACACCAATCCCCATTGCTAAGCACCAACTTAGTAAGAGAAATCAATCCTTTTGATTAAGCTACAACCCTCAATTACAACTCTTCTTTAGTGCATATTTCTTCAAAACATAAAAATGTTCACATGACCTTCACTAAGTTTTCTTGCTATTTTTGTCTTCACTAGGTCTACTCACTATTTCTATCTTCACCAAGTTTGTTCGTTGCTTCTACCTTCACTAAGTTTGACAAAAATTTTAATCTCCAAATGAAATTTAAGGTAATTCCCTCAAATCTTGTTGATTTTGGCCTCTTCTGAAAAATGAACTTGTACAACACACGACATATCCAGATTTTCCAACCTTATTATGAAATATTTACTAAAGGTACTTCTATATGTCTCCTTAGATCTCTAAAAATTTCATAGTCTAAAAAGTCATGAAAAAGACATTATAGTAAATATTCCAAGCTAGGTCTGTTTGAAATTAATTCCAAGATCATTTATAAACTGTAATTCCCACATGCATACCTCCCAAATTATAGCAAAACAATGAAATTTTGACCAAAGGTACCTAGAGATCTCGCCTCTGACTCCTCAAAATTTCATAGTCTAAAATATCCCAAAAATTAAGTGATAACAAAAATGCCAACTGACTTGTTTGAAACTAATTTTAGGAGCAGTTAGGAATCCTAACTTACATAGCACATATCTCATAAAGTATAATGAACCATTGTCTGTAATTTTGACCACATGTACCCAAATACCTTTCCTCAGTCTCCTCACAATTTCATGGTTCGAAACATCCCAAAAAATAAGTTACAGTGAAAATGCCAAACTGATATGTTTGAAAATGATTTCATGAGCATTCAAGAACCATAAATATCTTAGATAATATCTCCAAAATTATAGAGGAAAAACATCTGAAATTTTGATCATAGGTACCTAGAGATATCACCTCAATATCCTCATAATTTCATCGTTTGAAACATCCCAAAAAATAAGTTATAGACAAAATGTCAAACTAACTTGTTTGAAACTCATTTAAGGAGCATTCATGAACCTAAATTACATAGGGCATATCTTAGAAAATATGATAAATCAATGTCTGAAAGTTTGACTACATGTATCTAGTGATATCACCTTTGTCTTCTCAAAATTTCACAATCTAAAACGTCCCATAAAATAAACTATGGAAAAAATCTAGAGATGATGCATTTGTAGATTTCAGGACCAATTACAAACCTGAACTTCCACAACATATATCTCTCAAAGTATAGTGAACCAATAATTTGAATTTCAACCAGATGTTCCCCTCGATATTTTCTAAATACTCTCAAAATTTCACCATTTGAAGCATATTTAATAATTATTATGAAAATGCCAAGATGACTTGTTGACCCCACAAATTACATTTTTGCTCACATGACATACATTCCTTCCAATCCTTTCTCCTTTTATACATTACCATAGTCCCTTATGAAAAAAAATGTTAATTCAAAAAGTAACATAAATTCATTAATTAAATAATTAATTCCCCTTTTTATTTCACTTTTCCAAATACCATGGGATTCTCAAACCATACGATGAAAGCCACCATTTCATTTTTTGACTTCTCCTTTTTCATGAGAACCTTGTTTTTAATATACTTGGATATATAGATTTTCCTGTAAATTCACAGCTCATGTAATGTACTAAAACACAAGACAAGAATATACTCTACTCTTTAAACAGAGAAAATGAAGAATCGATGAAAACAATAATCGACAAGAGGAAGATAACCAAAGACACATAACACCATTGTTTCTTTGGGGAAAGCCACTGCTCAAACCCCGACTATCTATTGCATTAATCAGAAATCTGAGTGATAATATAAATCTTGTTCTCACAAGAAAATTTCCACACAAGTATGATCAACTCTCTGCCTCACAAGCCCGTACTAACCAACACTTAGCCAATTTTTGTCGCCTATTGAGCCCCTATTTCCTTGCTCAATTCCTATTAGGAATAGCCCATATTTAATTGGAAATTTCTTCCTCCATAACTACGCAATCCAAACTAGGTCCTCTTCCTGATTGCATGCATGACCTCTACAACTTGGATCACTCTACAACTGATAGTATAATGTCCCTGCACTCCAGTCTTAGTTAGATCTTTCTCTGAACTAACATGCATGAGTTTCTCATGAGGGAATCTTTAGTTGGCTAGAGTAGCACTGAGGATGCACCAGTGCACCAACTCAACACTAGACCTCTACTAGTTCCACAAAGAGTTAGAACTAGTTCAACTATCTATAACTCAGTGAAACTGAGTTATCTAATTACAACTCAAATAAACTCATCCTGGACCCCTAAAATTTAGGGAGAACATATACATGACTACAAAAATACTTCCAACTCAAACTTCCTAAGGTAATTAAGTTAATTAAACTTAATTAACTATTTACAAGTTGCTATGAGAATAGAATTTGATTTTAATTCACAATTTAATTAAAGGATAAATTCAACTGGATTTTTTTTGCCATTTCTCAACACTCCCTCTCAATAAGAAAGGATTATCAACTACCCCGATCCTGTCTTTGTGAAACTGAAATTTACATCTTGACAATGCCTTTGTCAAAATGTCAGCATCTTGGTCATCCGTGGGAATGTACTCTAAGAACATAATCTGCCTCGATACATAATCTTTGAGATGATGATATCGAATATCAATATGCTTGGACTGATCATGAAAAATTGGATTTTCATAGAGTTTGATACAACTCTGATTATTGTAGTAAATCAGATTTGGATCCATCTGTTGACCAAACAAACCAACCAGGATCTTCCTCATCTAGATGGCCTCACATGTTGCTTGACTTGCAGCCATGTACTCAGCCTCTGCCGAACTGAGTGCAATTGATCTGTATTTCCTACTGTACCAAGAAACTTCCACTGACCCAATACTGAATATCCCTCCTAATGTGCTATTCTCGTTGAGTGGATTCCCTACCCAATCTGCATTGGTGAAGCCTTGTGACTTCACTCCCTATGTATTTTTGTACCACAATCCATACTAAGTAGTGCCTTTGAGGTTCTCAACACATGCTTTGTCGTCTTTCAATATAGCTTGGTAGGCATAACCATTGCTTTACTAAGTTGGTTAACTACATAGCACATATTCGGTCATCTGTTCACCAAATACATGAGTGAACCCACAAGCTTCCTATAAATAGTAGCTTCCACTACTTCTCTTGAAGTATCATCTTCCTTCCTCCAGTTACCTGCCAGAGGAGTCTCCATGGGTTTGCTTCTCTCCATGTAGAACCTCTTGAGTATCTTGTTGGCATGCTTTCCCTGAGACACAAACAAAATCCCATCACCCTGCCATACTTCCATGCCTAGAAAGTAATGCATGAGCCCCATGTCCTTCATCTCAAACTCTCTTGCAAGGTCCTCCTTGCAAGACTTGATTAGTTGATCATCACCTGTCATAATCA
This sequence comes from Pinus taeda, assembly GCA_000404065.3. Taxonomy (NCBI): domain Eukaryota; kingdom Viridiplantae; phylum Streptophyta; class Pinopsida; order Pinales; family Pinaceae; genus Pinus; species Pinus taeda. The sequence goes on along the minus strand of APFE031255360.1, from coordinate 78,470 downwards.
AATCATCAACATATAAAACTATGATCAACAATTTACCTTCCACCACTATGTGGTACAGGTTCGCATCCGCTTCACTCTTGGTGAAGCCCAACTCGGTGAAGTAGCTATCGATCCTAGTGTACCAAGCACAAGATGCTTACTTTAGCCCATATAATGCTCTCTTGAGCCGTCACACATGCGACTCATGGTCAAAGGTCTCAAAACCTTCAGGTTTCTCTATGTACACCTCTTCCTCAATCATGCCATTAAGGAAGGTTGTCTTTACATCCAACTGATGTATCCTCCAACCCATCTGCATTGATAGTGCCAATATAGATCTGATCAATGAGTACCTTGCAACAGGAGCAAAGGTCTCATCATAGTTAATCCCCTCTACCTGTGAAAAGCCATGGGCCACAAACCCAGCCTTATGCTTCTCCACACTACCATATGCAAATTTCTTTACCTTTTAAATCTATCAAGATCTCACCATTGAATTTTCCTCTGGTCTCAGGACCACATCCCAAACATTAATACAAACTATGGAGTCATACTCCTCCACCATGGCATCAACCCAAACCGAATTTTGCATTTCCTCCTCAAAGGACGATGGCTTTGTCTCAACATATATCATCATAAGAGCCATGTATCTAGTGTACCTCTCAGGTGAAATCCTTTGCCTGTGTTTAGATGTGGGTGCTCCCACATTCTCTCATGCATCATTTAATATCCTATCAGCCTCTCTAGTGTGCTTTCTCCCATCTCTGGAAGACTCTACCTAAGAGGATGTCTCCACTCTCGTATTCTCTACATGTGGTTGCTCCACATCAATCTAAGGCTCCCCAACCTTAGGAGCTAAGAACTCTTCATTTACATGTAGCTCAATATCCCTCTCAAGGGAAACTTGCATGGCCTTCTCCTCATCGAATCTAACATCACTGTGAACCATTGTCATCCTATTGGTCGGCAAGTACACCCAATAGTTGTGAGGTGTATTAGTGTACCCCACAAATATCCCAAATTCTGTTGTCGGCTCAACCTTCTTCTGTGCATCTTTGGTCACATGGCAATATATCGATGACCCAAAAATCTTGAAGTGACCAACATCTAGCCTGCTACTAGAATAAGCCTCCTCTGGTGTCTTCATACCAATAATTTGATGTAGGCTAAAGTTCTGCAAACAACCCATTGTGTTGCATGCCTCAGCCCACAAGTGTAGTGGTAGGCCCTAATCATGGAACATCGCTTATGTTTCCCCTACAATTTTTTTGTTTTTCCTCTTGACCACCCCATTCTGTTGTGGGTTATGGGGTGACGTCAACTCCCGTTTAATCCCTTCTGTTGCACATAAGTTCTTAAACTCATTTGAGACATACTCACCACCATTATCACTCCTCAAAGCTTTAACCTTCTTTCCACACTCTTTCTTGGCTGATGCTTTAAATTCACAAAACTTTGCGAAAGTTTGATCTTTCTTCTCCATGAAAAATTTCCAACATTTATGAGAAAATTTATCAACAAATATAACATAATACCTGTGTTTGGTCGTGGATGTTGCTGAGAATGGTCCACACACATCTGAATGGACTCGCTCTAGAATCGCCTTTGCTTAATTGTCTCTGTTGTGAAAGGAATCCTTGTTATATTTTCCCTAAGTACACCACTTGCATGTATCAACTTTCTCAAATGTACCTTTGGAAGATTAGTAGAGATATGTTGCATGATTTTCAAAGCCCCATGAGGCAAGTGGCCCAATCGCCTATGCCACAACTAGCCAACATCTCGGGTCTGCATCTTCTCTGCTTTCATGCTCAAAGCAGCGCAATTGTCTACCTCCATCTTATAGAGATTCTTAACTTGAATCCCTATCTTCTTTACTTGACCCGTGGGTATCTGTCGAAGAAACGCCTTTCATTTCAATAAAATCACATCATAGCCTCTATCCTCAAGCATGGCGATTGATACTAAGTTCTTCTTCAACCCGGGCACATACATAACATCCCTCAAGGTGAGAGGAGCACCCTATTCCCTCTTAAAAGTAATCGTGCCCAATCTAGTAGCACTATACCTCCCGTCGTCACCCATCTCGATATGCATCTAGAGATATTTCTCCTCAAGGTCACTGAACAACTCCTTATCACCAGTCATGTGGAATGAAGCTCCATCGTCAAGGTACCATACACTACCCATCATTGATGACACTATGCAAGTAATGAGAGTAAAGTCTAATTTGAATTGAGAGGCCAAAGCCTCACCCACCGCTCCTCATTAGGACTTCTTCTTGGACTTCTTGAGCGGACAATTTGTAGCAAAATGGCCCAGCTCACGACAATGAAAGCACTTAACTTTCATCATGTCTTGCTTCTTACCTCCATGGCAAGAATATGATTTGGAATGGGACGCCTTCCCTTTCCCTTTCCTTTCCTTACTCACTAAGGCACAATTTTCCTCATCATCAGTCTTTGATGAGGAACCATCTCTGGTGTTCCTTCTTATCTCCTCCTACATCAAATCCGACCATAGTCATTCCCAATCTGGTAGCTTATCCCTCCCATTGACAAAGTATTGATAGATATTCTAACTCTTTGGAAGGCCTAGGAGAGCTAGGCTCACCATATCATCCTCGACAACGGTTATTCCAACACTTCCAATCTCATCACGACAGTGAGTGAACTCGGTCAAGTATTTTGGAATGGTCTTGCCTTTTTCCATCTTTATTTTTCAAAGTTTGTCTTTCAACACCAACTTCCTATGGTCACTGATGTTCTGGAATAGGCTTGTCAATACTTTCCACATAGCATACAAAGTTTCCTTCCCATGGAGACTAGAGACAATGTTGTCTCAAACTCCCTCAAGGGTTATCTACCTCGTCTTCACCACACACTTCTTCCGTTCGGCTAGATTCTGTGCATCTGATGTTTTTGGATTAGGAATATCTTGATCAACGAATTCCTTCAAGCCATTATCCTCCAGCACAACCTCCATCCTATCCTTCCAAGATATATAATTTGAGTTTCCTTCCAAGGCATACTCGAGCCACAAACCGCAGAATGCCATCTTCCGATCCTGAAGTATATATTGCAAATTTGAATTTCACCTATAACCCAAAACTCAAAACTTTGAAATTTCCTCTAGTATATTGTCTTCAACTCCAATACCATGTACATTTTCGTGTAGATTCACAACTCATGTAATGTAATAAAACACAAGACAATAATCTACTCTACTCTTTAATCAGTGAAAACCAAGAATCGATGAAAACAATAATCGACAAGAGGAAGATAATAAAAGACACATAAAACAATTGTTTCTCTAGGGAAATCCAATTCTCACAGCCCCAACTATCTATTGCATTAATCAGAAATCTGAGTGATAATACAAAGCTTGTTCTTACAAGAACAATTCCACACAAGTATGATCAACTCTCTGCCTCACAATCCCACACTGACCAACACTTAGCCGATTTATGCAACCCGTTAAGCCCCTATTTCCTTGCGCAATTCCTATGAGGAATAGCCCATATTTAATTGGGAATTATTTCCTCCATAATTACGCAATCCAAACTAGGTCCTATCCCTAATTGCATGCATGATTTGTACAACTCATATCACACTACAACTGATAATACATTTTCCCTGCACTCTAGTCTCAACTGGGTCTTTCTCTAAACTAACATGCATGATTTTCTCATGAAGGAATCTTCAGATAACTGGAGTAGCACTGAGGATGCATCAGTGCACCAACTCACTAATAGACCTCTACTAGTTCCACAAACAATTATAACTAGTTTAACTGTCTATAACTCAGTGAAACTGATTTATCTAATTACAACTCAAATAAACTCATCCTAGACCCCTAAAATTTAGGGAGAACATATACATGACTACAGAAAGACTTCCAACTCAAAATTCCTAAGCTAATTAAGTTAATTATACTTAATTAACTATTTATAAGTTGCTATGAGAATAGAATTCAATTTCAATTCACAGTTTAATTCAAGGACAAATTAAACTGGAATTTCTTATTTCCATTTCTCAACAGGATACTTATATACAATATCAATGGTATAAGCCCTTTTACATCAATGCAACAATTTGTTCAACAATCTCCCCTTTGTCGTTGCTGGAATGGATTGATAAATAATGATGTGCTCTTCTTTAGTTGATTAATAAATTGGAACTTTTCTTTGGACAATAATTAGGAGAAGCACAAGTTTTGGGGAACATCCCCTTTGACATCAATGGCAAGGGGATGCTTCCCCTAAACTTGTGCTTATCTCAACTGTTGTCCAAATCAAAGCCCCAGTTGATTAGTTATTTAGACAAGAGCACACCATTACTTGTCAATCCAACTAGCTTTATTATACCAACAATCTCTATCAATCATAGTATTACACAACAATAACTTCAGTAAAAGTCTTGAAATTGAGGGAACTACCAAAGAAAAATTAGTGAACCAAACAATTGAACCTCAATCAATTGGTATCTTTGGTTGATCCTTAGTTGACCATTATCAATTCTTTAGTTGCAAGTAAAAGTGGTGTTGTATGATTTTACAGATGTGGAGACACATTCATATGAAATCCTCAAGTAGTTGTTAAACCATTCCACTACCATCCATATATCCATCCATGATTGATTCATATAGTTGGCATTGGTCCATGATTCATCCTTTCATGGTGGTTCTACAAAGATCTGAAAGCACAATTGTTATTATTCCAAAAAATATAATTCCTAATGTCTCTAATTCTTATGATGAGGAGAGCTATAAGGCACATAGATCTAGCCTGTTGGAACAAAGGCAAGGTCTGATTTATGAACATGAGCCAAATACCTTGTCATATTAGCAATGCCATCAACAACATTCTCAACTATGAAATAACTAACTCATCAATATGTTCATTACAATTAGTAGGGGTTTCTCTTTAGTTTGAATCCCACTCCAATGAATAATACTTCTCTATGTTCAATAGCACTAGGTGTAGACAATGAGGCAATAATAGCATTATATCGAATTCCAACTTTAGATGTTTATATCTTAGGATCAATAGGGGAAGCAATGGCAGGTCCATTTTTTCCAAGTCCACCACCATTATTGATCTGGATTGTATCAATAAATTTGTTTTTTCATCCATATTGAAGCTTTCAGATTGGAAAAAGTGGAGGAATAATCTCATAGAACCATTTTTACTAGTGGGGCCCAATTTGAAAAATTGGGGTCTAAAACCTTCTAGGAACATTCTAAGGCATCAAACAACATTTTTTGGGGTTAAAAACTTACCACTTTAGCATAGAACCTTTTTTTCCTATTCTACACACAAATACCTTTCCAACGATGGAAGAATCAACTTAATCAAATCCTGTATGAAAAATTTATGTCACTCAAAAATTGAATTTCCTGTTTTCACCACCATAATTTGAGAGGGTGCCACGTTAGCCCCCTTAACTCATGGAAAAGGGGCTAGAGACATAATTATGATGAAAACGACTTTAGAAGATTCCATGTTGTAACTTTAGTTAAGATTTGAGGGAGTCAAACCTAACCACTAGTAGGCTATCAAGGTGTGTTATAACTGGTTAGTAGGAGGAAAAGGGGTTCCATTATTTTCAAGTGCATTTGTTCCATAAACGGGCATAGTAGCTGAAAGGGATAGGGAGATAGCACAAAAAGAGGGATTTTGCACTGTAGTAGCTCATGAGCCACATGCATTGCTTATTTCTACTATTTTCAATTTAGAGAAAGAGAGCAGAGAGGCCTCAACTTCTGGTTGAGTTTTCTCTTGAAAGGGTTTCCTAGGTTGTAAAATTGTGGTTTGTGAGTTTTTTATTTTGTTTTTCTCTATTTTTTGCATAATCATACTTTGCATGCATATGGAATACACAATAATTTATAGATCCATAAGTCTAAAGAGAAATAAATGCTCATGATATAGATTCCATATTTTTATGTATAATTTATCAAATATGTTGTGAAGAACTCTCCATTGGAATATCCACAACAATTTATAAATCATTTAAAATAAGTTTTTTTTAGTATATTGTGGATATTTTTGGGGGTTCTAGATCAACTAAGCCAAAATTCGTAAAACCCTATTCATTGTCGACAATCTGTGAATACACCTCATGATCCTTTAGAAGAGAGGTTTTCATTGTTGGAAGCACAAGTTTCAGATATAAGCCATGATGTAAATCTCCTCATGTTGGCCCTGAGCAATAAGTTTGTGATATTCATAGAAAATAAGGGTTCTAACATAGAGGACTGATAAGATGGGATATAAGGAGATCAGAAAGAAATAGAGAATGAGCCAAAGAAAGCATCTAAAAGAGATAAACCTAGTTCAAGTTTCATGAACCATTCATATATCCTTTTCAAAATGGAAGCGAAGGTTGATATCAAGTGATACCAACAAAATCTAAGATCGATACTCTAAAGCTAAATTACTAGTTGCACTAAAATATCGACACTCTAAAGCTAAATTACTAGTTGCACTAATTAGAAGTTTATTTTAGTGTTCGTCATATAGAGAAAGAACAAAATATTTCATTTGTGTGGATGAAATTAGAGGGTCGTGCATTGACCTGGTGGGAAAGCCACACACAGACCTTGAGGTTGGAAGGAGATCCTTTAGTGACTAAGTGGGAGGCCTTTAAAACCATCACAAAGTCACTATTTTACCCTATCAGGTATGTGGAGGACCAGTGTATCCGGCGACACTACTTCAGGAAGGAATAGGGGCAAAGTGTACATGAGTACATCACATAGTTTAGAAAGCCTTGCCATAGTGTCGGATATCTTCCCAAAGGACCCATATGTACTCCTCAATTATCTGGGGGGGCTACACAACCATTTATGGAATCAAGTGATGATGTTCAAGCCCATATCAATGGACGAGGCTTGGGTACAGGCACAATACTTGGAGAACATAGGCGTCGAGAGAGGGAAATCAAGTGCATCAAAGCAGAAGTAGGACAAAGATGCTTCTAAGGAGGGGAGGAAGAAATGTAAAGGGGGGGAATATAAACCTATTACAACCACAATATGTTAGTGCAAAGACCCTAGCAACCATTGCAACCACTATAATATTGTCTGTCATATAGAGGAGAAGTGTCAGAAGTTGCATCTGTAGCTTAACCCCAAGAATAAAAAGAAAGATAATAATAAGAAGAATCTCATGGTCACTAATTTGAGAATCAAGGTTGAAATCACATCACATATGGATGGGAAGATCATATGTATGTTAGTGCAGAAATAGGTGAATCTCAATAGCCTTCAACAACAAGAAGAGAAAGAAATGACCAAACTCTTCCACATAGAGACACATGTCAAGAAGTCAAAGATCGATGCTCTGTTTGACTCAAGATCGTAGGTGAATCTCATTGAAGCAGAGCTAGTCAAGAATTTGGGATTAGAATTTCGTGATCATCCAAGCCCATATCCATTGGGATGGGTAAATAAGGATGCATAGTTAAAGGTAACAAAACAATTATATTTTTTATAGGTAGTTAAGGATGCAAAATTATATTTTTTATCAGTGTTGACTTCACTGGTGAAGTATAACTAGATGTAGTTCCCCTTGATGTATGTGGAGTGTTGTTTGGAAGTCCCTACATGTATATGTGAGATGTAATCTTCATGTGGATATCCAACCAATGTCATCTTGTCAAGGGTAAAAAATTGTTCACCATCAACGCACACAAAGGAAAGTCGAAAATTTTGTTGGTAAGTGCCAACCAAACCAAGAAACTGATCAGTTCCGATAAGAAGTGTGTTTTATTATTTTTAAGAGAAAATCAATTTGTAGAAGAGTAGATAAGAGGAAAATCATCCATGGATGGGTGTACTAAGAGACAAAAACAACAACTGGAAGAGTTGCCAGAGGCATACAATGTGTGTTTTGGGAGCCTAAAGGGTTGCAACCAAAGGGGGAAGTGGAGCACGAGATCTAGATATTGTTGAACTCCCCATTTCCAAACATTGGGCTATTATAATTAGTCTGCTATAAAAGTAAGTGAGGTGAAGAAATAATTTCAACAACTACTGGAACAAGGTCTCATTCGACCAATTACATCACCATGTGGGTCACCCATAATCATTGTGCCAAAGAAATATGGGACTTGGTGGATGTGTATTGATTACATGGTGCTGAATAAAATTTCACTTGTGAATAGGTACCCCCTACCCAAAATAGATGATCTCTTGGATTAGTTTCAGCAAATGAAATATTTTACCAAGTTAGACTTAAAGTTTGGATATTACCACGTTTGAGTCAGAGAAGAAGACGCCTGAAAGATTGCCTTCAAAACTAGGTAAGGTTTGTATGAGTGGTTAGTCATGCTATTTGGCCTATGAAATGCACTAGCTACATTTATGAGGTTATTGAAATATATACTACACCCTTTTATAGATTCATTTGTTATTATCTATTTGGATGATATACTAGTATATAGTGCTACATGGGAGGAACACATCTCACATTTTACATAGGTGTTGGAGACATTAAAGAAACACCAACAACAAGCAAATCTCATGAAGTGTGAGTTTGCACAATAGTATTTGGTGTATTTGGGGTATGTGATAGGTGGAGGAGAGTTGAAGATAGATCCTACAAAGATGGAGGCCATCATGAAATGGTCGGTGCCTAATAATGTTTCTGAGGTTAGTAATTTCATTAGGGTAACACAATACTTGATCATCACCTCATTCTCATTAGTATAAGAATCACTCCACTCCATAGCAATAAGTGGCAAGAGTTTCCAGTGAGGAAAGGGTAACTAGAGAGCCTTTGAGGAGCTAAAGAAGAAGATCAATCAAGCATCAATTCTAGCATTACCAAACTTGTAGCAACCCTTCAAAGTAGAGACAAATGTGAGTGGGTAGGTTATGGGATTGGTTTTGATGCAGGGAGGAAGGTTTATATGCTACCATTCTGAAGTACTTCCTGGTGCAGTTCTTAACTACCCTATCTATGACAAGGAGCTTTATTCCTTAGTGCAAGATGTGAAGAAGTGGAAGCATTATCTAATGGGAAAGGAGACAATAATACACATAGATCACCAGCCACTATAATACTTGCAGGCCTAGAGTAAGCTACAAAAGAATATACATTACAAGTGGATGGGGATTCTACAAATATTTCATTTAGTGATCAAAGACAAGAAGGAAATACAAACAAGTTGGTTAACATGATTTCAAGGCCACCCACATAAAAAATCACAACTTTGGGAACACTAGGGCACAAGGAGCCATTCACCCATGATGCATATAGAGAGGCATATTCAGAGGATGACTAATTCAAGGACTTACTTCAATAGTTGTAGAGTTTATAGTCATGTGCATGATGGAAATAGCATCATTGACTACCATCTCCAGTATGGGTTACTCTACATGTTGGATAAGTTATGTGTTCCTAAGTGTGAGAGATTGCATCTAAATAGAGAGGCTCACACCTCCAAGGTGTCAGGGCACTTTGGTGTAGGGAAGACAATTAACAACTTGCAAAGGTATGTGTATTGGCCTAAGATGCAAGAAAATGGCCAGATTCATAAGAGGATGCATGCTTTGTTGTAAAAACAAACCTAATAATAGGAAACTAAGTCTATATCATCCCTTAGCTATACCCACTCGTCCTAGAAAAGCATTTCCATGGACTTTGTGGTAGATTTACGAACAACCCATAAGGCACATAACTACTTGTTTGTGGTAGATCATAGGTTCAACAAGATGTGTGTTTTGATGCCCTGTAAAAGAAACATCAATGGGAAAGAAATATCGAACTTGTTCTTTGAACAGGCATTCGGTGCACTTTGGGATACCAAGGAACATTGTTTTAGATAATGAAACAATATTTTGCAACGCATTTTGGACTACATTGTGGGAGAAGATGGACATGACATTGAAGAGGTCTACAACATTTCATCCACAAATAGATGAACAGACAAAAGTATTCAATAGGAATTTGGTGCAATTTTTTAGCAGTTACACTTAGAAGAATCCAAAGACTTCGGATGAAAATATGGTATATATATAACACTCTTATAATAGAGCAATTCACATTTCTTCTGGTAAGTCCCCATTTGAAACTTGTTTTGAATATTTTCTACTGTCAGATTTGGATATTACATATGGGAAGCAAGGAGGAGTAACAAAGGATCTTACAGGGGATGCCTTTAGAGCTTAATTTTTTTTAGAAGATTAGGAATATCCATATATAGGTACATGAAACATGGCAAAAGTCACAGGAAAAATATAAGGCTAGGCATGATCAACACAAAATAGAGAATGCATTCAAGGTGGGAGACAGAGTATGGTTATAGTTGAAAAAGTAGATGCTACAAGGTTTGAGTAAGAAAATAAAGGCTTCATGGTATTATCCCTTTGAGATACTAAAAAAGGTGGGAGACAATGCCAACATAATCAATATATCCCCATACATGCACATTCTTAGTTATGAATGTGGAGAATTTGAAACTCTATGAGCCTTCCATGTTAGATTACGAAGAGGAACATATCCTACCTTTTATAAAGGATTTAGCACTTGATGCTCAAGAAGAGTTGATAGAATATACAAGTTTGCAGAAGAGGTATAGAAATATGAGATAGGGGCAACATGACCTTTGGAAGATTGGGTTGAAAGGACAACTTTCAAGCAAATCTAAATGGTACACTCAAGATAAGGTAGAGGAAAAAATCCCTCACCTTATTTAGTAGAAGTGTTTGGGTGCCAAAAGCCTTCCAAATGGGGAGCTGTGAACTTCTCTGATTATATACTGTGTCAAATCATGGTTTGTTTTTATTTCATTGTTCTCTCTTTTCTTCATAATTATAGTTTACATGCATATGAAATAGACAATGATTTACATATCCAAAAATCTAAAGAGAAATAAACCCTCATAATGTAGATTTCATATTTTTAAATATAATGTATTAGATTTGTTGTAATGAATTTTCTAGTGGAATATACACATTAGTTTACGTATCAATTATATCCCATTTGTCTCATAAGTTGGGATCCAATACATGTGCATGTTTTTAAAAACTAGGAGAAACATCATTGCTGACTAGTATTACTTGAGATGAATAAAAAAGAGAAACATCAATTGTCTCATAAATAGTATTAAAAATAGGTGAGCCTATAATATCATCAATAACCTTCTCAACATTAAGTGTTCACTAATTGGTGTCATTCTTCTCTCTAAGCTACAACAATAGGACATCGTGATCTTCCTTCAAAGCTTAATATGCATCAAACATGTGGTTGTTATTTGTTTGAAGTGGAGCAACTTCTTCACAAAGCTCATTAAGGGTGCTCTGCAAAAGGGAAACCTCATTATTCAACTCTGAATTTCTCACTTACAACTTGTGAATGGTTTTCTTCAAGTGACCTTCTTTTCAAACTTTAAGATTTTATTCAACTAAGTGATTAACTTCTCCAACTATTTTCTTTACGAAAAAAATTTAGAATCCAACTTCTCACGGTTTTTTCCTTTTCCTTCAACTAGATTCTCACCATTCCTCCTATCCTTTTTGCCTCTCATAGTTGAACCTTTAGGACAGTAATAGGATTATGTGTTTCTTCAAGGCTTTGTGACATTTTTTTATTTTGCATTAGGATCCTCTTCTTCATATTTATGTAGTTTTTCCTTTTGTTTCAAATTTCTTTTCCTAAACTTCTTTATTTTGCTTAAGGCACACATGAGTTCTTCTTCAAAATCCACTTCCCCATTTGTTTCAATCTTTTCTTCTTCTTTTGAAGCCATTATTTCTTTCCCTTTGTTTTCATCACTTTTTGTTTCAATTTCCATAAAGAGAGTTTCTTCTTCTTTTAATGCATGTTCTGTTGGTGGCTATTTTTGCGTTGATGATGTTTGCTTCCTTTTTTTATGTTATGTTTGTCTTCAACATCACTACTTTGATTTTTCCATATGGACACTTAGTAGAAAAATGTCTTACTTTTCCACAAATAAAATATTTAAATGGAAGCTTACTTTTTTATTTCCTAGATCCTTTCTTGAGTTTCCTCACAAAATGAGCTTCCTGTATATCCAATTCACAACTAGAGTTATTGCTTTACTCATACTATTTCTTTGTTGACTTTTTTGAAGCTTTGAATGTTGCTTCTCACTTTAATGGCTTCTCTTTCTGAGTCTTCATTACATATGTTGTTAGAATCCCATGAGGTTCATCCATTGCCAATTTATCAAAGATCCTTCATTTCTTCAGTAGCAGAAACTTTGGCACGAAATCTTAAGGGGAGTAACCATAACACCTTTTGTACAATCATCGATTATTCAACATTTTGACTAAGTCCTTTCATGGCGTTGACGATTTTTCCCACACAAAGGAGATATGCTACACCATTTTATTTTTCATTTTCAAATTCTCAAACTTCCTTCTATGAGCTTTGAGTTTTCCTTCTTAACCTTGGAATTGCCTTCATAGATATATTGAAGTTTGTCACAAATTTCTTATCAATTCACCATACCTCAACTTGAAAAATTCTAACTCGTATACACCACTAAAGGAGTAGAAGATTTGGGAAGATCATCTCACCAAGAACAAAGCCTGCTACTGAATGCATGCTCATAACACCTGCCAAAGACATGAGAGAAGTCAAACAAGAAAAAAAATCCATATATGTCTACAAATTTAGAACAATATTTTTAATTTGTAAATATAATTAAAAAAAATGGTGCACAGTGTGTTTCTATTATACAGGTCAAAAAGGGCACTTCTGTTGTTGTTGAGTGCACTAGCAAAAAGAGAGGGATTCCTATGATGTTATTGCAGAAAATTTGCAACAAGGAAAATCTAACGACCTAAAGTGTGGAGGATGGCAATGGTCTCACACTTGTTCAAGCTTGCAATGATCTCACACTTGTGTCAATGTCTGTTGACAACTATTGCTCGAACCACCGTCCCTAGTTGAATCATTTTTTTTCCAATCATACCACTATGTCAAAGTATTATATACATATTATATCCAAGCTATAACATGCAGATAATGGGGAGAAACATTATCGTAGGTCCTGGTGGGCACTGGTGCATAGAAAATGTAATTTCACAGAAGAAATGACTACAACTAGTATGTGTTGATAATGAGATTAAATAAAGAACATATTTCACTGGAGTGACCTTCATATTCTGGAATATTCTACAGTCAACATAAAGAAGGGTGTTTGTTTTAGAATTTTATCTATCTCTTTTTTTAAAAATTAAATTAATTTGGAGCCATTAATTCCAATTTTTAACCATTTTACAAAACTACAAAATATCGTTTCCACTGTTTTTAATAGGAATTATAACAATGTTGTTTTTCCTTCATGATTTCAATGTCATCTAATTATTCTTTGAACTTGATTAATTCTCTGAACTGTGTTACGGTTTTTAGCACCTAACTGGCGACAAAGAGTTAATGGTCAATGGATGACGATCTCTCTAGACTGAGAGTACTCTTGGGACCCATGTTAAAACCTGTTGTCACCCATGTGGCATGAAAAAGGCATGAATCTTTCCACCATGCTAAACTTATGTAACCTGCGATCCTACATTTCACTACAAGGAAAAATAATCGTCACATAAGCACAAGAAACCATAGAAATTATCTGAGTGCAAGCTAGGGTTACATTGAGCGATACCTCATTCGATTCACAAATGAAAATGCCAGTTCCAACAATAGGAGAAAATAATAGAGCAAAAGAGAGCATGCTAACAATAATTTTGGTTCCTATATGGAAAACACAACTCAACATGAGAATGACAAATATAAATATAGAATATAAATCTTGAATTCATATCTAATTTTGGATTTGAATTAAGTTGAAATGGAAAACAGATTGCCATTGTCCTTTGCTACCGGGTCTGGTGGATGGAAATGGTTTCCAAATTCGAGACAATGCCTTATGATAAATGAATGCACATACATGTTATGGGTTACAATGGATTGCATGTTTCCATTGGTTGTGTATAGGTGTCGATGCTTTAAAAGAGAATTGACGTTAATCATTTAACTTAATCTGGAATCGTGATCATTTGACTAGATCCTACTTCTTCTCAGATTCAATAACCGATGTGCTTGGAAGGAAGGAAATCCATTAAGATGGAGTGTGGCTAGCATGCATCATGCCTTCTTTGGTGTAATGTCAATTGTTTGCTCGAACCAATTTCAAAAAACAAAAAGGGTAGACAAAATTTAGCGGTGAACAATTTCAAAAGGGAACACCTTTGGTGTAATAAAATTAATCTATAAATATTTTAACATAAGAAATATAAATAATTGGGCATTGAAAAAAATCATGGACATTGTGAAGGGCGTGAGGGTTTTCAATGTTCTCACAAATTTGGTAGGTGACATTGCAGCTAACCAAATCACTGTAATAGGCTCTAGATGGAGATGCATTTGAGTATAGATCTTATGCTTTTGACCCCATGGTGATGGAAGTAAGTGGTTCCAGCCTTTTGAGGCCCTTTTACCCTTAAGTGACAAACTTGTGATGGACCTTGCGTTGTGGTTTCCAGGGCAGCTTTTATATAGATGGAATTTTAAAGAAAAGGTTGTGAATGGAAAGGGAGACGTCATGAATGGAGTTTCTTGGAAAGATTTGGATCCCAACAAATGGTTCATGGAAACATTTGAATTATATGGTCACTCTATTTATGGGATCCATAGCTCAGTGGTTGTAAAATATCCCTAGATAAGCGAGGTCTCCGCTCTACCTGTAAATCCTGAACAAAGCTCATGTGTTAGGACGACTATAGAGTGTGCACACTATTACAAATTCACTTAATTTTCTACGGCCTTTGGTCATTCTTTTGACCCCTATTTTCGTAACCTACGACAAATCTAGATTCTAGTAAACCCCACATGTGATACAGCCAATATTAGACATCCTGAGTTTTCATCATAATTGTGATGCAAACTATCATCGAAACCTTGGTCATCAAAGCAAGACGTTTTCATCAAAAGTCCTTTCCATCACCGTAGTGAATTCAAAAAACATCGCGTTGATCTAGCGAAAACTAGCTCACAACCATCTCTCAAAAACCTACAGATCTTTGTCGGATAACCAAGGGAAAGTGAGGTTTTTCCATTGATATGAGGTATTTTCTTCCAAAAATATTTCCATAGTCTTCACGTTATCTGTCAGTGTAACCATTGTCAAAATACCAACAAAAATGTCACAAGACCTGCATATTATCATCAGATGACTTACCAGAGTTCATGTCGGTGTAGCGACAACATGCTTTTCTTTCGAAAAAATTGCCATAGTGGTGAGGCAATGTACTATAGAAACCAATGTTGAAATATCGACATATTCGCCAATTAAAAAAAAATGAAAACGATACACACACACACATATATAATTCTAAAAATATCGTCTTTTTTTTTAAATACGAAATCACCCCTTTCAAAACTTTAAAATACCTGTGCTTTCAGGATTTTGACCCATTTTGGAAATATATAACCATGTTTGAAAAGAGGTGGAGGGCACGTCGGCTTAACAACGACAAAAGTTAAAAATGGTTTACGAAATCCAAAAACAACTAAGCGAGATCCCCGTGTAGCGATTTTGAAAATGTAGGGGGGGGTCTGCTTTTGATCTCAGCTACTGGTCTTTCATACTTGTTGTTTTTTTCAAACCATTCCCCCCACACGTTAAACTTTGACGACACTAGGGGGTCTTGCATACCATATATTTTGTTGACTGTTAGGTATTGACTAATATGAGCCATCGATCTCTCCAATATTTGGAAGAAGAATAAACCTTGGTTTGTGTCTACCCGCACTCCATGTATATCCACTTTCTTGAACCTAATTTCTTTTCAATATTCCTCGAATCTAGCAAGTGTGCTTTGCATTTTATTCACCTTTATAACTCTTGATTTTGTACATTCAATCCTGGACTCGAGCCAACTTGTTTTGAAGATGCATTCCACAGTTTGATGAGTTAAGTCATAATCAAGATATGTAACAACATGGTTAACTTGATGATGAGTTTACATAACTTCAAAAGTATTGAATTGTTGGCTACAATAATTTAGGCAAAGTTTAAAAAAAGGAAAACCAAAATTTATCCCCAAACTAGATCTCTCAGTATCATGCCTTGCCACTCCCAAACCTACAACATCTAGATTCTGCCAAATGATAATTGACCTGCAACCTGATTGAAAATTTAAATCATATGTGATAAAAGAAAAACAAATAAATATGGTTCCCAATAAATAGATAATGTAAGGACCCTCCTGGCTTGAAATCCCTTCCCATCATGATATAAATGGTGACTTCATATCCCTTTGCATCATATCATCATCATCATCAAGGATCATTTGGAGGGTTGCATGTTCGACATGCACCATCCCTCTCCAAGTATGTCAATATTTATACTGACGATGGTTCTTTTCTAAAAAACTAATATTCGCTCGAGCTCATAGGAGGGTCACAAGAATGGGAAATTCATTGCAATTGAAGGCTAAATCAATTTCTCAAGCATGGGAATTTTTTCCCTTCAATATTATATTCATGTGAGGACCACCATGCTATATATGATGAATTCATATCCCTTGGCATCATAGCGTTGTCATCAAGGTCGATCTAGAAGATAGTGTGTGTGCTTGGCATGTGCCCTCCCTCTCCAGGCAGGTCGATCTTTGTATGAACAACGATTATTTGCTAAAAAATTAATATTTTCTCGATCTCGTAGGAGGGTCGCAAGGTTGGGAAATTCATTTCAATTGAAGGTTGAATCGATTTCTCAAGGGTGGGAAAATTTTTAACCATGTGAGGACTTCATTGCTCCAATTTAAATTCTCCCCTTGGAGCATTGGGTTTTCCTCAATTGGATAGATGTGCCTTTCTGACTTGGTCAAAGATCTAAAGAGTGGATAATTTAGTGCCTTCCTTGGAAAGGTTTTCTCTCTTATTCTCTCCCATCTCCTTCATTTGTGAAGTCCTCCTCCATTTACACTCTCTGCTTGTCAAGGTTCCCCTCCCCTCTGTTTGCAATTACAGTCCCACTCCTTTTTTCTAGAAGCTCGTGCTCCTTACTCATTGCAACAAGATGCATGGATTGCTTTGACTTCATCCCTACAACACCGAGAGGTTCCAATATCTACAAATATTGTCCTCAACCTCTGGTTACTGAGTATGAAATAGATGATGATGTCCATCAGCATATCCAATAGCTTTATAATTCAATTTTTTTCCTCATGGTTGAAGTGGAGCAACTCAAAATACATGTACAAAAAATAGAAGATGAGAATGAAGCATTACGTCGCCAAATGTTGATCTCCAAGCTCAACATAATCAAGAAGAGCATGGAAGTTGTAGTTTTGGAGCCCCATCACACATGTCAAGTGACCCCCCTACTTGAGAAATGGTTTCTTTTTGTAAAGTTTGTCTTTTTGGGGGTGTTGGGACTAGAATGAAAATGCTGTCGCACATATGGAACCTGTTTTTTATATAAATATAAATTTGGTCAATATGTCTTATGTGGATAATTTTTTGGGGATTTATGATCTATTTTACATATGTAAAATTAATTTTATTTAATAAAAATATGTTAGTACTTTTCTTCTTAAAAAAAATATAGTTCTCATATTGTATGTTTACAATAGGTTTTTAGAAGGACTCAGGTGTTTGTCCATGTTCTCTCTTGCCAAATTATCTCTAGGTTTTTTTGCTACGTATTAGCGCAAACTTAATATCAACCTAATCATTTGTGTCAAAAAAAAAAAAAAAAAACAAATATATATTATGAGAACCAAAATAGATATGAACAATTTATATTCATAACAAAAAAAAGTCCAAAACAATAGCTACATAGTAGATATTCCTTGTTGCTTAGATTAAATAAAACTAAATTAAAATAAAAGATAGTTAAAAACACAAAGATTCAATGAATAATTTATATTAAAAAAATAGTTGTTATTTCCCATATCCACAATCCTATGCATATAAACAAGGAAAGGCACTTTGCAAATACATAGAAGAAATGACATGGTGAAAAAAATGATTCAGCTAGAACATGGATAATCGTTACCAACAAGTAGAAATTGTGTTCAATAGTTCTAAAGATGTATCAATCGACGAGTTGAATAATTTATACTTGTCACTTTAATTTACCCATTGCATATGGAAATTTGGTGGCACCATATCAACAATTAATTTTGATGTATTATTGAAATAGAAATGAGCCGTTGGAGGGGCTAGTCGACTCAGAGTCAAAAATATTCATTGTAAAGTCGGTCAATTCTCTAGTCAGTTGAGAGTCTAAGTCAGATAGGTTAAGTAAGTCAATTCTCCCCGTCGAGTTGGGAATCTCCGTTGTAAATTTGGTCAATTCTCTATTTAGTTGAGAGTCTAATTCATAGAGGTTAAGTAAGTTGACTAGCCTAGTCGAGTCGGGAAAATGCATTGTAAATTCGATCAATTCTCTAGTCAATCAAGAGTCTAAGTCGAATAGCTTAAGTTGGTTCTGATAGTTAAAATGTTGTAACCATCTCAACTGTGTTGGAAGAAAAAATGTTATTGATTTCAAAGGAAACACCATCTGAAGGAAATGAGGACATATGATTGTAGAGGAAATTAAGACCTTTCCAACCATAATTTACTTGCCTCTTAACTCCTCATAGTTTGGGAGAAAATGGATTTACAAGTTGTAAAACTTATATTCTTGAAGCCAACCGACAGGAGCTTACATAAGTCGGCCCACTTGACCCCCTAAGAGACATGATTGTTTATACATGATCAAATCACTATATATTAACATAGATTGGTCTCCAATCAAGCATCCAATTCGCTTAAGGAAGTAAGACAAGACGAGATATGAGCCAAAGGTAGGAGAACAAAGAAGTTCAAAACTCATGAACTTGGGCAAGGGATATATTTTCTATGGGTTTTTGCATAAACTTAAACATTTTTGGAGCAAGGTTCTTCACCTATTTTGGAATATATCCTAAACATATAGAAGATAAGACCTCAGCCCTCCTTGGAAACAAAATTAGGCCTCCCTTTGATAAAACCTTCAATTCAGACCTGTGGCCCATAAAGTCCAGACCTAAGGCTTATACACTATGACATTCAAGCCTGTGGGTGACCAACTGGGGCATTTAGACATGTGGCTTATCAGGCATTCAGACATGTGACTAACATACAATTAAGACTTGTGGCTTACATACCATTTAGACATGTGGCTTAAATACAATTCAGACCCGTGGCTTATCTACTGTAACATTCGGACTTGTGGAACACAAAAAGTTTGGACCCATGGAGGCATAAAATGAGAATTGTGGCATAAAAAATTTGGGAGTTTGGTATCTCATGTTTAGTTATGTGGTCTATGTTTATTTTTGGCCTTCTTCACATAGTATTGCAAAATGAACAAGTATGTTGAGGACAATGTTTGGTAATTTGTCATTCCTTGAGGGAAATCTATTACTTATCTTTTGGTGTATCCTAGTGATAGACTTAAAGTCTTGATAAAATTTGGAGTAGATATTTGAAGAGGACCTTGAAGAATTACTTTGGAGCTATAGTATGGTTGAAGAAATTTTTGAGTATTGAGGTTTATACTTTGGAGCACCCTTGAAGAGATCTTGAATACTTGTTGGAGAGGACCTACTGTGCACCTTTGAAGTAGTTGTGATGAATCACTATTGAAGCATTTGAAGACATTTTGGATTTCTTGTGAAGTAATTCTTTAGTAATTTTTCCTTTTAACCAAGATGGATCTTGGCGTGTAGGTTTTAACCCCGTACATAAATTACCTGCATACGAATTCTAAAACACAGACAATAAACAATGCAAGAGCATAACACATAAAACACATATACACAGAGATTTCCCTTGGATCCCAAAACAGGGACTACTAGCTTGATTTTTCATTATATTACTTTCAATGTTACAATACATATTTATGCATGCTGAACCATCCAATACCATTGAACGAAAACCATCGCGTCCAAAACCATGGACCGAAAACCATCACGTCCAAAACCATGTGCGAAAATCATGCACAAAACCATACGTAGGTCTGCCCAACCTAATATAGGGTCCAAAAAAAAATTCCCAGGGTGCTACCTACCCCCCTCAAACCCCCTGTGACCCCCCTGTTGCACAATCGATGCAACGAAGGGGGGGCTCTACCCCCCCTCTAACCCCCCGGTTAACTACATGGGCTAGTCGTGGAAAGAATATAACACAACCCAACATGGAGGGATTGGAGTCCTAGTTGTTGACCAAATTGGAGCTTGGAGGGATTGTAATCCTAGTTTTTGACCAATTTGGAGCTTGGATTTATTGTGAGGATTGGAGTCCTCACCCAATTATAGAAGACTGCGACATAGTTCTTATAGACTACAACCAGTTTGTATTTATAGGAATATTGGGTTGAGGTGCAATAAGTGTTCATTCATTGGAATGATCATCAAAATAACATTTTGTGGAATTTTGAATCTCTTCCTCACCGTGATATGTAATTATAAGAGATGTTCTTTTATTGAGAATTCTTCTCGATTGTAATTGAATATATTGATATTCCATGGAGGAGATGGATAAGTGGGGTAAGTGGGCATCCTAGAAGTATATGCAAGTTGTGTTGCTTTAATGTTTGGGTTTAGTGGTGGCTTGGATGGGAAGTTGTGGGCATGGAGCTGGGTTATATATAGGTTATTGAAGTTTCTATTGTGGGGGTAATTATATGGGTCCCTAAGGAAATTGTAGTGAAAATTGTTGTTGTCCCCCAAAGGATGTATTCCTTTATCCTTATTTTCATCAGTGATTCTGAGTTGGTAGGGGAATCCATTGTTGTTAAGGCATATGTGGGTACTAGGGTTGAGGTGGATACCACACTTGAGAGTTTTATCAATAATAATTGTAATATTTTGATGGGTCTAAAGACATACCCATGGGACGTGGTTACCATGGCCATTTTTGAGTGGTGAGACATAGTTTCTCAACTTACCTACTTGCTACCTAGTAAATTGCTTTTAATCTTGGTAGAGAGGGGAAATTACTAGTGGTATGTTATTTCTCATAGATCCCACAAAATTTTAGTATATTCAGTGCCCATTCCTTTAGTGGATTCTTCTTTTTGCATTTTGGGAAAAATATTAACAAATCTATTTCCACTTCATCCCACTTATTTTTATTCTATAAGGTATCTAGCTATGAAATCAAAGTTTTAAAATATTTTAATAAAGTACCTATTTCAGTTTTGGTGACACCCCCTCCGAGCATTTTAGTGATTCTTACCATTATGTCTCATGGTCCCCTTCTTGGCTTGTAGGTTCCCCTTGAGTATATTCAACATAGTTCACAAACATGATAATAAGTTAATTGGGAAACAACCCTAGTCCCTATCATGTTTAAAATATCATTATATTCTTCTCTAATTCCCCTCAACAAGAGAACTCATAAGGTGTTATGCAACGAGCTCATAAAAAGAAGAAAAGGTAGATCAATGACTTAAAAATTATCTTCTTCGAGGGGGGAAATACATAAATGAACAATTATTGGATGATACAAATGAAAATACCTCCTTTATATATATGGGAGTCTAAGGGGTCGTAATATAATCAGAGCCTACATAACAATAATAATGTAAGGGCACAACAATAACAATAAGGGGGCTACACTAGTATTGTAGGAACCTAACGTGCCCCTCTCCTTCAAAAAGGTGTTGTCCTCAATGCTTGAGTAGTTATGGATGCTTCTGTATAAAATTGTCATCATCCCATATGGAATCTTCAGCTGGAAAGTTTTTCCACTTATTGAGATACTTTGAGATTGATCAATTATGTAGTTTTCGGGTTCTTGTTTCCATGACTGCTTCAGGCTCAAATATGATTTTTCATTCTTCGTCAAGTTCTGGCAACATTGTTTGAACATGAAACTTGTCATCGATAACCTTCTTCAAGCATGTAACATGGAAAACAAGGTGTACTCGAGAAGATGTAGGCAGCTCTAATTTGTATGCCATAGTACCAATATTTTGCAACACCCTGTAAGGACTGTAGTACTTGGGTGATAATTTATTATCCTTCTTAGCATGCTTGAGGGACATTTCTTTGTATGGTTGTAGCCGTAAAAATACCCAGTCATCTACCTCAAAACTTCTTTCACTGCGATGCTCATATGCCTGTTATATCATTCAATTTTGCACTAGAGTGAGGTTATCCTTTAAGACTTGGAGAACTTGTTGTTGATGCTCGATGTGATATTCCACTGCTTGAACCTTAGAATTTTATCTTAAAGATGTTTTGATGGA
The DNA here is from genome assembly GCA_000404065.3 of Pinus taeda. Lineage (NCBI taxonomy): Eukaryota > Viridiplantae > Streptophyta > Pinopsida > Pinales > Pinaceae > Pinus > Pinus taeda. The sequence goes on along the minus strand of APFE031255360.1, from coordinate 56,229 downwards.
TGTTGATTGATAGCCATAAAGTGCCATAAATGGGGTCATTTTTGTTGTAGTATGGAAGGAAGTGTTATACCACAATTCAACTAGATGTAACCACTTGACCCATTGTGTTTGTTTATTAGATACAAAGCAACGAAGATATCCTTCCAAAAAAAAATTCATTATCTCAGTTTGCCCATCAGATTGAGGATGTTAAGATGAGCTATGAGCTAATTGAGAACCAAGACCATAAAATAATTTCGTCCAAAAATTTCTAGTGAAAATGGGATCTCTGTTGCTTACAATAATCTTTGGGTTTCCATTAAGCTTTTGAATTGTTTCCAGAAATGCAGTAGCAACTGTATTGGCTTTAAAGGGATGAGATAATGCACAAAATTTTGCATACTTGGTAATTATATCAACTACCACCATGTTGACACTCTTTCCTTCAGATTTGGGTAAACCTGTGATAAAATCCATTGCGACCTCCTCCCAACACTGACTTGGAATGGCTAAAGGTTGTAATAGACCCGGGGTCTTAATTATTTCAACTTTATTTTGTTGGCAAACCAAACATTATGCCACAAACTTTTGAATATAAGATTTAAGGCCATCCCAAAAAATTCCTTCTTTACCCTGTGGTAAGTTTTTAAAAATCCTAAGTGCCCTCCTAAGGGGGAGGTGTGCAATTCCAAAATAATCTTTTGTTTTAGTTGGCAATTCTTACAAAGATATACGCGATATTTGTACCATAATGAATCATTTTTCTAGCTAAATGTATATGATGTATTGGAATCTTGCTGCAACTTTTGAATGAGTGTCCACACCTCTTCATTATTCTTCTATTCATCCCTTGCTTTTTTTACCCACTCAGATTGGATAATAGAAATGGCACAAATAATTTCTTCCACATCCTCATCCTTTCTTGAGAGTGCATCTGCAATAACATTTTTGCTTCCCTTTTTTATAGACGATTTCAAAATCATAACCCAACACCTTTGTGACCCATTGCTACTCTTCTAAAGATAATCTTTGTTCCAAAAAGTGTTTAAGGCTATCATGATTTGTTTTTACCTTAAAGTGTCTTCCCATTAGGTAAGGTGGCCATTGCTTTAATGCGTGTAATATTTCTAGCATTTCCTTCTCATAAATAGTTTTGTGTAAATACTTTCCTTTGATTGGGCGACTTTCAAAAACTAAGGGTCTTCTCTCTTGCATTAAAACAACACCAATTCCATTTCTTGAGGCATCACATTCCACAATAAAGGTTTTTGTGAAGTCTAGCATAGCTAACACCCGTTCCTGGCACATAGCCTCTTTATGATGTTCAAAGGCTTTAGTTGTTTCTGGAGCCAAGGAAAATGCATCTTTCTTCTATAATGATGTTAGATGTGCTACTATTCTCCCATAATTCCTAACAAAATTGCAAAAAATACCCTATCAAACAGATAAATACTTGAAGATGCTTTATGGTTGTGGGGATTTTCCATTCCTTAATGGATTTAATTTTGTTAGGGTCTACCTTAACACCCTTATGAGAGACAATGTGACCCAAATATTCCACCTCCTGTACTCCAAAGAAACATTCGGAGGTTTTTTTATATAATTGTTTCTCCTCCAATATTTTGAGCACCCTCTAAACATGTTGAACATGATCCTTCCAAGGTTTTTTGTAGATTAGTATATCATCAAAAAGTACTAACATAAATTTTCTAAGGAAGGGTTTGAAAATGGAATTCATCAAACCTTGAAATGTGGAAGGTGCATTAGTAAGGTCAAAAGGCATGACCAAAAATTCATAATGACCCTTGTTGGTACCATTCCATGACCCCTTTTTCCCTCCCAAAACATGTCATTTACCTACCTCTTTTCATCATTTATCTCTCAAATCCCTTGGAAATTGATTAGTTAATAGTCTTATAGTTATTAAATTGCATTGAAATTGATTTAAGGGTTTTATGTTAATGAATTAGGAATTTTTGGCAAAATGACTAGAAGTTCCAACATCCTATAATTGGTTTATTGTTTGACATGTGGCATGACAGCTAGGCTAGAGCGAAGGGTAGGGATGAAAAGCGGAATGTCCAAGCATGGACGAACACCTATCCCGCAGCAGAATCAACCCTCCTACATGCGCAGTCAACGAAGGTCAACTATGGCATGTTGGCGACAAAGGCAGCAACAGCACACATTCCAAATCGATTTAAGTTTTGTTTCCTTTTTTTAAATTAGTTAGGATAGAAACATTTTCAAAAATCGTGATGTGGTAAAAGCGGCAATAGCCTGCTCATGAATGTACATCCGTTTTCAAGGGATGTAAAACCATATGTAAACATAGTTCCGAACCGGTTGTATTAGCATTATCATTATCGTTGTTTCAAAAATAGAGTTTCGATTTTAATATCAAAGACTTGCATTACAGTCATGATTTCGCTTTGTTGATTTGGTAATCGTTGGATCACAGTTTAGTATACCTGGAACGCGGACGGGCCCTGCGTAACGTGGTATATTGTTGTTTTATTTCGTTTACAGTTAGGGTATTAATATGCGCAGTGATTCAAATTGATTTATGTTTATGATATGCTTATATGTTTATGAATGCGCTTGAATAGATTATCACCTGGATAGTGAATCATATCCTGTAAGGGATTCGATCCCTTGTTATCTTGTAGAGCATTGTCATGAACTCTATGCTTATGATTTCCATATATTTTTATTTTGCATGACTGTTAATGAATGTTGAGTATTCGCTGAGTAGAGGTTTTATGTATGATGTCTTTGTAAGGGGACTAAAATCTTGATTTGCAGTGATACACAGCGTTTTGGTTTGTTAAATGAATTGAATCTTGGTTGATAGTAATACATAGTGTGTTTTAGTTTGATAATGAATCGAATGACAGCATTGTAATTAGGAAGATCAGACTTAGATAACGATCCTTTATGTCTATATACTTTAGGCGCATGCCTCTAGGTCTACGCACCCTGGTCGATAATAAATATAGCCTAGTCTAGCACCCTAGATAGGACACTACAACCCTCATGAGTTTTAAATTTTGTTTTTGGAATGTCTTCATTCTTCATTGTAATTTCATGATATCCTGAACAAAAATCTAACTTGGTGAAGTAAATTGTTCCATGTAATTCATCCAACAATTCATCAATGGTAGGAATGGGAAATTTATCTTTAATAGTGAGTTTGTTGAGCTCCCTATAATCTGAACACATTTTCCATGATCCATCCTTCTTGTGCACCAATACTACTACAACAGAGAAAGAACTTTGACAAGGTTAAATTATATCAACCACTAGCATTTATGCAACCATACGTTCATTTTCACTCTTTTTGGCTTATGGATATCTATAAGGCTTGATGTTTGGAGGAACACTTCCTAGAATCAAATGAATAGCATGACCATGATTAAAAATAGGTGAGAGGCCTTTGGGAGTCTCAAATACCTTGGAATTATTGTCCAATATTTTTTGGATATCTGGAGAAATAGATGATTTTGATGTTTGAACCTCTAGTGAGCATAATTGTGCAATAACTCCTTGTTGTTCTTTCTTTAGAAGCTTTGTCATGCCATTAGAGTTGATTATCTTTCATGGTTTTCCTGCGATACCCCTTAATTCATCTTCCTTTCCTTCCCAAAAAAAAATTCAAGAAAAATTCTTGAAAAATAAAATATATCATCCCCAAAGATTGTAACCATTGCACTGCTAGTACAACATCAACACCACCCATTGGAATGGAAAGCATTGGACTATTCAATACATATTCCCCCATGGATATCTTGATATTATGGCACTTTCCAGAGAAATTTATATTTCCTCCATTTGCAACCATAACTTGACACTTTGGTGCTAGATATAGGAAGCAATTCAATCCTTGGCTATATTACAATGAATAAAACTAAGGGTACTACCCAAATAAATCAACACTATTTCCTTTTTCTTCTTGATATGTCCTTCTATATTGAGAGTTTGAGGAGTGGTAATTCCTGCCAATGCATTACAATATATGGTTAGATTCATTTATTCTTTCTTTGTGGTTTGTTACTGGTGTATGTCCTCTTCTTTTGACGTTTCTTGTTCCTTTTCTTGCTCCTCTTCACAATCTATGTAAAATAATTTCTTCTCAGTGTGCTTATGACCTTTAGTGTATTTTCTGTCACAACTATAAAAATCCATTTTGCTCTTTTTTCCTCCAATTGTTGTGGTGTCGACCTAGTAGGTTGTGGAAGGCTAGGAGCAACAACACTTCCATCTTTATAGTTGTGAGTGGTAGACTTCTTTCTTGCCATAATTTTTCTTTTAACTTTTCTCACCACCCTGAATGCCTTCTCCAAAGAATCAAGTTCCCAAAGATGAACCTCATGTTGGATGTTATCCTTTAAGGTCCCCATGAATATATCAACCTTATGCTCCTATGGAATACCATTTACCCTGATATTCAATTTTTGGAAGTCCTCAATCTGCTCTGCCATTGAACCCTTTTGTTTGAGAATTATCAAATGGCTAAAAAAGGTGTTTCTCTTTGTATCCTCATCAAGTGCTATCATTTTCTTCGTAAAAATTGACCAAGTGACAAGTGGCTTATGCGAAAAATGTCATTGATACCATACAAGATGATTGAGTTCTAAATGTAAAGTTGGAATGTGTACCTTTTGTGTGTGTTAAACATTATGGAGATCGAAGTATTGCTGCATTTGTAGTATCCATGTTACCAGATCGTTGCCATCAAAATTCCTCATATTGATCTTTGGAATATGGTGGGTCTTCAATCCAAAGCTATAGTCTACGGAATCATGATTAACATTCATTTTGTGCTCATAATGGATTTCATCTAATACCTTTTAGCCATTCGGAAGCATTTCTTGTAGCAACTCTGGCAAAGCTTCCTTCAAACCTTACATGTCTGCTTTTAAACCTTTCTTTAATTCTTCCATGTTACCTTCCATTTTTTCTTCTATACCATCCATCTTATCTTCCATACCATTCTTCAAACCATCTATCTTAGCTTCCATTTCATTTTTTGTTACTCTTTGCGAGAGAGAAATTTGTTGCACTTGGTCTCGTAATTTTGATATATCATGTTGCATTTCTTCCTCTTCTTCATGCGTCATAGTATAGATTTCTGGTTGCTTACTAGGTGTTTTCATTTCCTTGCTTCGAGTCATTTTGGAATCAAACAATGATATTTATGCTTTACTATGCCTGTTGAATCACTTCAAACTGATTTTTCAAACAAAACTTATGCTAATTTTAAAAAAAATACACACATTTGTCTGGCTTTTAGGTGCTCGATATTAAATTTGTTGTATCTTTGTAAATTTAGATCTCCAAGGTCTGAAATTAGGTCTTTTGGTATCCCTCTAAGTCTTCTTTCCAATTCCATAAGTCAAAACAAATTTGGATTCTTCAAGAGAATTTATATCCAATATCCCACGATGGCCTGATTATGGACTAGTTCAGTAGAGCGAACTTGCACAAAGTTCCATGTGTCACCATTTCGACCTTTGGCCCTGAAAGCGATACACATGATACTACAATACTCTCATCCACTATTTGCAAAATTAAAATCTAATGCTCGTAGAGGAATATGTGATGATTTTCCCAAGGTCACCTATTTGAGACGAAATTATGGAGCATGCAAAACCCTAACTTCTTCGGACCATATCTCTGAAAATATAGCAAACCAAGATTTGAAAAATTTACACAAATTTCATCAGGATTTTAGCTCCATGTGGTAAAAATTTCAACTTTTGAACTTTCGTAGGAAAAAAAATTATATAAAAAATTCCACGATGGCTTGTTTGCGGCAGCGAAACCTTAGAATCCAAAGCTCTGATACCAAATGTTATGCAACCAGCTCATAAAATAGAAGAAAATATAGATCAACGACTTAAAAATTATCCTCTTCGAGGGTGAAACCTCCTTTACATTACATAAATGAACAACTTTTGTATGATACAAATGAATATACCTCCTTTGTATATATAGGAGTCTAAGGGGCTGCAATCTAATCAGAGCCTACATAACAATAATAATGTAAGGGCACAACAATCACAATAGTGGGCTTCTATGGGGCACAAAATTAATTAGAAGGGGGCTACATGGGCACAACAATAACAATAAGGGGGATACACTAACAATAAAAATAAGGGGGATACACTAGTATTATAGGGACCTAACATAAGGTCTCTTCTTCCAATTGACTTTGTCTTTATCACAATAGATTATGTTTGAAACATTCTCTATGTAGCCTTATAAACTCTCATCCTTCTTCTAGGTCATTTCAAAAATATCTTCCTTGCGATCCTTGTCTTTATAGTAATTTTGGTACCTTTTTTAAGAATTCCTTCTTCATTTTTTCCCATGTTCCTATATTGTTTCCACCAAGTCCCATGAATCAACAGTGTTCCATTATTTATCGTTGGAAAAAACATTTTAACTCTATGTGTTTGAAACATAGTCAAAACTCCTACAAAGGACATTGAATTCAAAAATAAATGTATCTAGGTCCTCATTAGCTAAATATTTTTCATTTGTGTCATGACTCTCAACATCATAGTTGGGAATTCAAATGTAATGGTCTCTAGTTTTATAGTTCCTACTCCTCCTCCTTCTTCAATATTGTACAAAACGATCTAAAATATAATTTATTCCATAGAAGGGGATTTGGTTAGAAACACGGAGAGGTGGGTGAATCAATATTTCATTCAATTGTTAATTTTGCAAGTTTACAAACTTTTGCAAATACAAAGCACCAAACATGCCAATCCTCCTTTACAAATTGAGGCTCTAACCTATCAAATAAGGACACCAATCCTTTTCCACAAACCAAGGCACCTACTTGGTAATACAATGACGACACCAATCCTCTTTAACAAGTCCAAGTACCAACCTGGAAAAAAATGAGGACCACAATCCACTTCAGGTACCAACCTGTTCAAGTTGATCCAAGTAAACTTCAAAGCTTCTCCAAAAGCTTGTTCCAATATAAGCTCCAAAACTTATTCAAAAATACTTAAAAAAAGATTCAATATAGGCTCTAATTAGATCAAGGAACTGCTCCAAGGCTCCTTCAAGATAGGCACTCAAATACTGCTCCAAAACTCCTTCAAGATAAACTTTATAAATTGCTCTTTATCAAACTTCAGATTAGCTTCAAATCATGCTCCATGTCAGCATCAAACATCTTCAAGTTGACTCTAAAAAAGGTTGAGATTGGTTGCAAATAAGGTGCAATAGTAGGCTTCCATAGGACTGAATATAAACCTATTAAATGGTTGAATAAAGGGTTGTCATAGGGGTGAATTAGCTTCTAATACAGGGTTGAGGTTAGGGTCGAGGTTGAGGCTACTATAGGGATGAACCTGAGACAATTATGGGGCCAAGGATGACATTATTATAAGGTTGATGATGAGGCTATTACAGGGATGAGGTTGAGGTTGTTATAGGGCCAAGGCAAAGGCTTACAACAAGGCCAAATTTTTTTGAAAAAAAGGTTGGGTTTATTCTACAATTGCTTAAGATAAATGCTTCAAAATTTGACCAATACCAAGATCTAGAAAAATCCCTAACCAAAAAAAGAAAAAACATTTAGAGATAACTCATTTCAACCTTGTTTCACTCCTTGGTTCATGAGATATGAACCTCGTATTTGTTGCTCAAACAAGTCTAAATTCACTTGTCTTTCTTGGTCGAATCACCTACCTAAAATGGGAGAGGAGGCGACCTATTTATGAGCCTCATTGACCCCCAAATAGGGTTGACTTAACTAGGTCCATAAAAGTCCAGTTTTCAACTTAAAATATTCATATCTCCTCAACCAAGAGGAGTTAGAGGGCGAACCACCCCTCATTGGAAAGGTATCGAGATGATATTTAAGCTTGTAATATCATATTATTTAGCTGGATAAGTTTTGACATTAATAATAACCATTTTCTCAAAAATATCCCCCAGTATTATTGATGGAAACATTTTGACAACTACTTTCCTTGGCTATATGCTACTCTCCATGACTTCCTGTTGCTCCCCCTGACTTCCCACTCTCCCCATTTTACATCAATAGTAAAGGGATGCTTTACTAAGATGTAAAAGAGATGACAACCAACTTCTAATGAAGGTATTCAGATATTTCTCGATGAAAATTTTTGGTGAAGATGTTTGTAATATATTCCTTATTGTTGATATATTCCATTTTGATGTTCTTGTCAACAGCGTGTTTTATGAGAAAGTGATACTTGATCGAAATATGCTTCGTTTTTTAGTGCATGAATAGGTTATTTGATATTTTGATTGTGTTAGTATTGTCACAAAAGATAGTGATGAGATGATTTATTTCCATTTTGATATGCTTCAAAGTTTCCTTCATCCATAGAATTTGTATACAATAGTTTGTTGATGTTATATTCAGACATGTAAGTGTCATTTTGTAAGTATTGGCAATCCCTGAAATTTCTCCTTTTGTTGGTCTTCTTATAAGGTTAGTATTTTGAATGTCCTTTCTACTAAATTGACTCTTAGACTAGCACAACCACATTAATAAATGTGGTTTATATAGGTCGATAGGCGTATATCTAACACATGCACGCCAATATACATATAATATAAACCCAATATTATAAACCCTAATTGTTGGTTTGAGGGGGCTTGACCCAAGTTTAGAGTTTGTTGTGCACCAAAAAAACCCTCGACTATTATCCCTTTCAGCAACGACCTGCAAGCATGTTCCAGTCTCACCCGAAGCAGTTATGGGAGGCGACAGAACCAGGATTTTGCAACCAAAGGGATATCCGCACAGTGGCGTTGCATATTTACTTCTACTCTATATTGATCTTATAAATTTGTGTGCATAAGAACTTCACACAGACGATTAATTTAACATAATTACATTAAACCCATAAATTCTAACAAATAATAGTATATCTTAAAGTTCTTCACATACTTCAGTGAAAAAACATACATTACAATACTAACAACAAAGATTGAACACAAAAAGATATACACTTCTTTGCCAAAACCTCTTCTTTAATAATATAAATCTTTAGTACATATACGCCTTCAACTTGTGCACCTAGCTACTAGTGGTCTATGCACTCAGCTGCAGATTCTTCCAGGCCTCCGTGCATGCATCTGTGGAGCCTTCCCCAAAATTACAAAATATAGATGAGAATACAGAGATTCAATTCACTTATGATATGACATGATCTATGATTACAAGGTATTACATCTCCTTGAATACATTTTATCTTTGCAAAACCCATGGTCCACATACCATGGATCCAAAAAACAAGGGCTAACACCCGATACCCATTACAAAATAAGGTCTTTCTTCCTATCCAACCAGAGGCCCTCCACGGATGATCTGACTCGCTCTACTCAACTAGAATTGAACATCGTTGCTTTTTCTGACTTCGCCTTCTATTTTAACAGTGACATATGTTGCTCTCGTTCTTGTAATTTTGCGATGATACCTTGGTGAAATTCATGCAATATCTGGAGAGGTATCACAGCGACATTCATCTGGAAACTGTGCCATGCTTTGGCTCTCTCTTTGTCCGCTACTACTTCAAAATTCAGTGCCCCAACTGGCACATGTAACATCGTGACTTCGTAGGTTGTTTCCAGTCTTTGTTCTAGCAACAACAGCCGGGTTACATGCTCCTATTGCCTCACTGCTTCCGGCAACGCCTTCAGCTCCGAGATGCCCTGCTACACCTCCAACAAGATCTCTTTGCAGTGATCATCAATCTTGTCCCAAGTTTCCCTGTTGATCTCCTCAATCTTTTCTACTATCTCGCTGATGTACCCATTAGTGAGGACAAGCGGCATTGATCCCTTACTCTTATTTGCCTTCTGCTTCTTTCTTGACCACATTTTCACCACAAAGGGTGAACCTTTTGATACCTCTACAACGTTGAGGTGTTCTTCGTGTTCTTATCCTCACCCTGTTTCTTTTGTCTCTTCATCAACATATTTTCTACTCGTACCTACACCCTACGAAGTACCCTTCTCTATTCCAACTGCTCCAACTGTTCAACTAGGTGGAGTCATCCATTCCTCCGACCAATCCTGTACTACTACAAGGAGATCATCTTTTGTTGCCAAGTATGAAAGTGGATACCATGTCTTTGTTGGGTCCTTCCTTGCTTTCACATACACTCTATAAAAGTCTACCTTGAACTCTGCAATATGACAGTTTGTTTGTACAAACTCGGTGACAGTCTGGGATACTAATTCACCACCATATGCAGATTCATCACCATGATTACAAAGAAGATCTTGTTCTTTGTTGCGCGTGTCATCTCCTTTGAAAACCATAGCGAAGCATACCTTGTTGCTTCGCATACATCTACCTCAAAATTTGGAAATTGAGAATCTTTAGGCTCCTTCCATGTAATAAGTGCAATAAGAATTAACATCCAGGCATAGTGGAAGGTCTTGCCTTCTTCCCTTGCTTCCCTACAATCCATCAAAAACTCTTTACATAGATAAGAAGCCTAGTTGAATTGGACCCCTGTGCTACATTGTTCTGCTAATGACACTACTAGTGCAGGCACCTCATTAGCCCTGCACTTCCTCATGATATTCCCCGCTAAGATATGTGAAGTGAAACGCACACCCTGATCCTTGATAGATTTTCTCTCATAATCATGGGATTTCTTCACTTATGCAAACTTTTATTTCATCATCTAGGCCATCTCCTTATCTTTTTTTTTTAACCATGAATTCATCTACGAGGTCCTTTACTTGATATGGAAATGCTGTTATTTTTCTTATGCACATTTCATCAATCAGGATCCTCATCCCTAGATAAATGTAATCATCATGCACCACTACGAGGAGTTGCCGCACACAGATTGTATTGAATGGGTTTTGACCAAAGTGTGGCACATTCAACATGTTCAAAATCCTTGCTCACTGCACTCCTGCAACCCATTGTTACGGTTCTAATCTTGTAACTCCGCTATCCAGGTAGTAGACTTTCTTCAGGTACCTATTGGGCTCAAACTGTGGGTATTTTCTTATGTCGTTGAAATCCCAGTCTTCCATTTTGAGCTGGGGGATATTCCCCAACACTTCTCCTTCAAAAGGAACCTCCTTTGGCAGTAGTGGCATATAGGTAGCAAATTTTCCTTCATTTGGCTCCCTAACAGGTTTTGCGTCCGGATTTCTTGGTGGAATGTACACTGGGATCATAGATGGAATCTCCACATCCTCTATCTCCTTCTGATGAAACTCGGCTTCTTCCTCACTGTCATGGACCTGCTGAAGTTCCTCCTCCTGCATCGATTTCTTTCCTTTCTGCATGGGCTTTTTTCCTTTATCCTTCACGTTCTTCATCTGTACTTCCTTCTGCTTCTTCCTCCACGGTGATGTTCTCAATTCTGTTGCAGAGACCTCATTTGGTCTCTTCTCCTTCGTCTTCTGCAACTGCAATTGTGGTTGTGCCTATGCTTGTGGTTATGCTTGCAGTTGTACATACACCTTTCTTGGCGACCTTAAGCACGTCAGGGACATGGGTATATTCACCCCTGCAGTCTTTCCTACTTGTGACTCCATGATACCAGCTAGCCCCTTTCCAAAATATCTTCTTTTTTATATGCTTGTCATGCCAGGATTTTTCCATTGCTTTTTTCACCTGTTGATGGAATCCTGCTACGAACTTGTCTTCTTCTAGAGCTAGTATCTATGACATTCTTTCCTTCATAATGTTAGGGTCTTCCATATCTGTAATAACTGCAATCCTTAAACTTGCCTTCTTTTCCTGAACCACCATGGGACTTACCCATTCAGACTCTTCAATAGGTTCAATTATCCCAGCTGTTAAAATTTTGTCTAATTCTTCTTTCACCTTCTCCTTGTATTTTGGATTCAGTCTATAAGGCCTCTGCTTCCAGCCTCATAGGAATCCTCATGACTCCCAAATCTCCTAATATGCCCTTCATATATGAAAACTTAGTAGGGAACAACTCCTGATATTCATGCAAGAGATCTGTTATCTTGTTGACTGTGTCTTCATCCCAATAATCTCCTATTGTTGCATGATTTGGTTCAGCCTCTAACCCTGTATTCACCTTCCTCATCTTCAATGGCTTTTTTATATCAGGCATCTCTATCTTAGGTCCTTTTACTTCACGATGTCCCTCAAACTCTTTTATATCAATGTTGCAAGGATCTTAGTCCTCTTCTGCAATGAGATTATAGCATTCTATCACATTTTGTATCTACGTAGCCCAATTAGGTTGCCAGATAACTGGAACTTCATTTTCAAAAATATTCTTCTTAACTATATTCAGAGCTGCACCTATATGTGGACAATCATCTTCAAATCTGGATGTCATCACAAATCCATCCACCATCTCCGCCCTACTAGTAGTACCATGTTGAAGCTCAGTTTCCTGATACCAATTCTAAGGGATTGTCTCCAAGGTATGGATGAAGCCATGCACCCATTCTTCTCACGGACTTTCTCCCAAGGCTACCATATAGAGTTGTATGTGGTCTCTAGGATAATTTTGGCCGTCATACTTGTCTGTGATATCTATTTCTACTTGTCCAAATCTTACCACAACAACCTCCTACATTTTTGCCAATCTCCTATATTCTTCTCATGAGTACTCCACCATCTAGCAGGAGTAGCCCTCAGTGCTTTATATAAATCTAAAAGTCTCTGACATTCTAGTACCTGTGTTTCATAATCTTTGAAGAAAGTATTTACATCACCCAAACCATCATTTAAAGGTAAATCAAATACCTCACCTGTTATGCAACGCACTACTTTATTGATCCTTGCACATCGCCTTGCAGACACTTCATGCAACATATTTTGCCAATTTTCCAATTCCTCTTCTAAATTTGAGGTGCAGGAACTATCTTTCTCCCAAGTCAGGTTTCCATATGTAGTGGGATTGATTCATTCTTCTTCCTTCAATGTGATCTGATAGATATTATCAATGTCATCCGTGCTATATTCTTCTTTGACAAGCTCTGTATACCTCGCCCCTTCTGATGGATCCAATGGATCAATAATCCTCATATCATTTATTTCAAATATCATCTACCTTTTCTTCAGATTAATTATAGCCATTTTAAAAAACGCCTAGTCCAATCCAAGCAACGCGGGGTAAGGATTACTATCATCTATTATATCAATCACTTCAAAGTCAGTGGTAGTGCCCACTCCGTCAATGTCCACTGTGACATTAGACAACCTTCCTAGGGGTAATATTTTCTATTGATTTACCATCTTCAGTTGAATAGTAGACCATTGCAACTTCGACTTACCCATCGGTTCCCAAGTATTCCTTGGAAAGTTATTGGCATCAGATTCCAAGTCCAAGATAACCTGATCCATGTCATACTCTCCAATCTGTGTTGTAAGCTTCATTTCTTTCCCTGTTCTCTTCTTGTGTCTATGCAGATTATTTATTGCACACATCTCGCTCTGAGGTACCTCCTTAGAAGCACAAGAGTCTATCAGTTCCTGTAATCCCTCCACATCCTTCTGATTTCTTAATAGCTTAATGTAGTTCTGCAGAAAAGACTTCAATATATTCAGATCTACCTATTGTGTCCCAACTGGTACTGTCTCACGGTTATCCTTCTAAGTTGGCTATGAGGTATAGGTTGAGGCCCCATCATTTATAAAACTTCGCCTCACCTCCATGAATGCTTGCTTTTCCTTTAGGATGTCAAATGTAAGATCTTTTTCAGTAGTTTTCCTTATCCACGTAGCTTCAGCTTCCTTTTTTCCTTCGCCTTTATCATTCTTAGTAGCAGTTCCACTTCTTGTTACAATGCCAATGCGCGGTGGATCTTCTCTTGGCTCAGCGGTCATCATTTGGACATTTCTTGCAGGTTGCTGGTTTCTTTTCTTCTGCATATTTGCAATAAGGACGGGACATTCTTCTATCACATGAAAAAAAGACTTACAATAATTGCAAGTTGTCGTGGGTTTCTGAAAATCTCTCGCGAAGTGTCCTGCCTCTCCACAGTTATAAATATAATATGGCAACTTCCTCGACCATCTCCTCATCCTCATCCTTATCCTTGAAATTCTCCTCAACTAGCATATTTGCCTGGCTCTTCATGTGAATGTCCTTCGGCTTGCAGTCTATAACTATCAGTAGTGTGATCCATCATTAATTCATAACTTCAGCAATTCTTCTGATCATGACCTTGTAGAAATTTCACCTGTAGATTACACTGATAATGCAATGTTCTAAAGCAATATACTTAATCTACTTCTACAATCAAACTTGCGGAAGCTTAATCGATTTTGAGAAAGATAAAATAGAACACATATAATAGAGAAGTAGAATCAGTCACACATGAAACACAAAAGAATACTCTGGGGAAAGCCTAAGCTAAAAACCCTGATATATGTATTATCATACAAGTGGAAATATCTCAAGATTACACAAACCTTTAGCTCACAAGCTATCCAGCTCTTAGTACAATCCCTCACTGTTGCTCATAGACAGACTAGACAACACATATGCCTTCTCCTCTGTCCTCCAAGCCTCCTATTTCCTTTCGCAGTTTATCCTGGGTCGTCCAGCTGCAACCTGTGTGAATAATCCTATCACACACAACACTAACCTTTGAAATATTTGCGCAATCCTGAAGGAGATAATTCCTTCTGCATGGATGATTTTCCTATATAGGAAAATTCCTCCAACTGATAGTACATTGTCCCTTCCTTTAACCTCAACTGGGTCTTTCTCTAAACTCACATGCATGAGTTATTTGTGAGAGAATATTCAGTTATCTGGAGAACACTAGTTGCATGCATGCATGCATTAACTGACTGAACTCACAATTAGTTCCTCCAACTGTTTGGAACTAATTTAACTGGACTTAACTCAGTTAACTAAGCTAACTAATTACAACTCAAATACAACTCATCCTTATCTCCTTAATTAAGGGATAACTTCCTCAATCAAAAGGATAACTTTTGCATGTTTTCACAAAGACTTCATGTTTGATTTTCTCCAAATAATTAACTCAAGATGAATTAATTAATTATTTTACAAACAACTGCTGAGATCAAATTCAAATTTTAATTCTCAATTTTAATTTAGGGACTAATTAAAATTGGAATCTATCCTTAAATGCTATCTATAGCAATGTTATTTTTAGCATTTCTGTTTTTTGCTATTTCCAATAGGTTGGAGTATATCCTAAAATGTTATTTATAGCAATGCTATTTTTAGCATTTATTGTTGCCATTTTCAACACTCTCTCTCAACAAGAAAGGCATTCAACTCAAACCCGATCCTGAACCTTTGGAATGTTCTGCATGCAACACTTCTCACAAGTGTTGTTGCTCCAGCAACTTAAAAACAAAAAAATATCCAACCTAAGTCAGAATGATGCCTTTCTCATCAAAGTATCTAACTGTTATTACCTCTGTCGACTGAAAAACTCTGCACCTTTGTCCTCTTCAGTATCTGACTACTCTAGCCTCTATTACTTTGATCTCTAACTGCATCAATCACATTGATTCCTCCTGCTGCATCCGTGTTGTCGTTGGACCTATACCTCAGCACTGCATCCACATTGCACCTCCTCTCATCATGTTGCATCGTGCTACCCACTATTGCACTGCAACTCAGTTACTGAGAAGTAAGTGAACGATCTCCCAACTGACCTCCCTGTTGGGCTAGAAACATCCTCTGGTGTTGAAGCTTCCTCTGCCGCTCCATTCGCATCTGTCTCTACCCACTTAACCAGTCCTGCTACTCCTCGTCGGAGCTCCCGTAGCAAGGTCTAATCAAAGAGGTTGGGTACCTCAAGGGTCCTGCCCCTATTTCAGCCTTCTTAAGACTATCACTTCACATTGCCCCACCTCACACCTGGAGGTATGGCTGCATGTGATCCCTCTGTCCACTTGGCTCAAAATTCCCCCCTACTAGAGATCTCTACATGAGTGGATGCCTCCACTCGGTCTCCTCTCGGCTTCTCTAGTTGTGGCTGCTCCACAACCTCTTGAAGTTGCTTCACCAATTGTGGCTCCTCCACAATTGTCTAAGACTTCTTCTGGTGCTGCACGTTGAGAGGTAATGTACTCTCCCTCTCAACCACCAAGTCTGCAACATTTTCCTTGCTCCTCAAGGCCTTTATTTTTATTTTTATTTTTTTACTTTGGGATTCTCTTCCTCATATACTGTTCACTGCTCTGATAAACCTAGCTTCGATACCATGTAGAAATTTCACTTGTAGATTAAACTGATAATGCAATGTTCTAAAGCCATATACTTAATCTACTTCTACAATCAAACTTGCGGAAGCTTAATCGATTTTGAGCAAGATCAAACAGAACACATATAACAGATAAGTAGAATCAATCACACATGAAACACAAAATAATACTCTAGGGAAAGCCTCAGCGAAAAACCCCGATATTTGTATTATCATACAAGTGGAAATATCTCAAGATTACACAAACCTTTAGCACACAAGCTATCCAACTCTCAGTACAATCCCTCACTGTTTCTTATAGACAAACTAGACAACACATATGCCTTCTCCTTTGTCTTCCAAGCCTCCTATTTCCTTGTGCAATTTCTCCTGGGTCCTCCAGTTGCAACCTGTGTGAATAATCCTCTCACACACAACACTGACCTCTGGAATAACTGTGCAATCCTAAAGGAGATAATGCCTTCTGCATGGATGAGTTTCCTATATAGGAAAATTCCTCCAACTGATAGTACATTATCCCTTCCTTTAATCTCAACTGGGTCTTTCTTTGAACTAACATGCAAGAGTTATTTGTGAGAGAATATTCAGTTATCTGGAGAACGCTAGTTGCATGCATGCATGCATTAACTGACTGAACTCACAATTAGTTCCTCCAACTGTTTGGAACTAATTTAACTGGACTTAACTCAGTTAACTGAGCTAACTAATTACAACTCAAATACAACTCATCCTTATCTCCTTAATTAAGGGATAACTTCCTCAATCAACGGATAACTGTTGCATGTCTTCACAAAGACTTCATGTTTGATTTTCTCCAACTAATTAGCTCAAGATGAATTAATTAATTAATTTACAAACAACTGCTGAGATCAAATTTGAATTTTAATTCTCAATTTTAATTTAGGGACTAATTAAAATTGGAATCTATCCTAAAATGCTATCTATAGCAATGTTATTTTTAGCATTTCTATTTTTTTCTATTTCCAACAGAGTTGGAGTATATCCTTAAATGCTATTTATAGTAGTGCTATTTTTAGAATTTCTTGTTGCTATTTTCAACAGGCCTACTAATCTACAAAAGTTACAAAATAGTTGTTTCGGGGTCAACATATGTTTTTGTAATAGGTAGCAATCTTCAGAGCAATGTCGACCTTGCTTTCTATAGATATTGCACTACTGAACTAGGTTTACTGGATTAGGCGCACCACTTGCAATATAATCTCTGAACACAGGGCACTGATCCTTATAACGGCCTTCTACTTTGCATTCCGTACACCACACTTTTGATTTTTTTGGTCTGACTTCTTTACCCTTCTTCCGATCCTGCAATTCCAGGGTCAACGTAGCTAGCTGATTTTGTATCTCTTGTACCCCTGTGTGAGGAACCACTGGATAGTGTACCCCACCTTAGAATATCTGTGTCAATTGAGTATCAAATCCTCCTTTCCTATAATTCTTGATCTAAGATGTCCAATGGAAGAATTTATAAAAAAAATTGGCCAATCGTGTTGTTGTTTCCAAAATCTCCAAAGCAATGTATCAAAACCTTCTTTCCAATAATCCGAGACTTTGATGTCACACACATTTTCCATGAATATTTGGATCTTGAAGATTATTGTTAACATTCAATCTTGGAAGTTATTACCATGCTTCATCCCATATATGTGCCTTATCACCCAACTTAATGTCCCAGAAGGCATACTTTCGTACCATATCTTGGTTGTTTTGAACCCATGCCCATAAGCTAGAACCTGCAATATTGGAATCATCACATAATCTTCTTATTTATTTTTCCATATTTGTTTCCAAATTTTATTACCTGCTTTTACCCACAACCACCATACTTTAGCTCTGAATGCAATACTAATAATATCTAGATGATGTAAGCCTAGACCTCCCAAATATTTAGGTAAAATAAGTTTCTCCCAATTGGATAACGACCAATTCTTAGCTTTATTTGAACCTTGCCATAGAAAATCACACCATAAAGTTTTGATCTTAGTTGCTATGGTTTTTGGAAGTGGCATGGCCACTATATGATACACTAGGATGGTTTGTAACACTGACTTGGTGAGCACCAACTTGCCTGCAAAATTTTAGGCTCTAAAAGTCCAATTCTGAATTTTATTTGACAACTTTGTTAATAAATCTTACCGCCAAGCAGTTCATTTTGGATATAACACGAATGGAACCCCCAAAATACTTCACAGGGAAATGGGCTCAAAGAAATTCGAAAACACCGGCTAGATGCTTCTTAATAAAGTCTTTGTAATTGAAGAAAAATATATCAGTCTTCTCTTTATTAATAAAAGTGCCTGAAGCATAAAAAAAGTTCTAAAATATTTTGGAGAGCTTTAACTTCCCAAAGATAACATTGACCAAACAAACAAATTTCATCCACAAATTTTTAGTATATAAGTGGGAGATCGTTGCCAAATAATGAAAGTCCTCTAATAAAACCTTGTGAGAAATACCTCTTCAGAAATATGCCCAATCTTTCCATAGCTAAGATGAAGAGAAAAGCTGATAAGGGATCTCCATGCATTAATCCTCATGAGGAGCGGAAAGTAGAAGATGGAGACCCATTGATTAAAATGGAGAAGAAGGGGGTGAAATAAGAGAATAAATCTAGGAGATCCATTACCAAGAAAATCTAAAGGCATCTAAGCCCTGTAACAAATAATCCCAATTGAGGTGATCATAAGCTTTAGACAAGTCCAGTTTGATCAACATACTTGGACTCTTCATAGATTTGAGTGAATGAATAAACTCTTGAGCTCTGAATATTCCATCCATGATCTGCAACCCTTCCACAAAACATGTTTGTTTTGGTGAGACGAGGAAGGAAAGCAAAGGTTTCAAATGCTTCACCATAACTCTAGGAAAAAAATTATATATAATATTGCATAAGGCTTGATGGGCCTCCAAATTAGACATAAATTAAGGCCCATCTGACCATTCTTAAACACATTTAGCCTCTCTTTTTTGCATTAGATGACATATTTTTAGCTTTAATATGTTCATTAGGAAGGTTTAGAGTTGCATATTTGTGCCTAATATTATTTATTTTTGTAGAATATTGGGCAAATTATGAAGATTTGGAGGATGAGATAATCTAGGGACTTGCTCCCTGCTATAGGAGGACCAATATTGGATAATAAATGAACTAGATATTATGAAATTATTACACAAATTCTGGAGCTCCAATGATTGAGAAAATCTAGGAATCTATTCCCTCTCATTTAATACAAATTCCTAGTGTTGGGAACTAGATCCACTTTTTCATGGATTTTGGAGGGGAAAGTTGCCTCTTTTCAAGGATAATGTTTCCCCATCAATTTGTATAAGTACCAATTCGAATTTTCCTCTAGGGGCATGCATTTCCTAGTCTTCTTGTGGAGAAAACTTGTTATTTAGCAACTTCACTTCATTTCTAGTAGGGATGTACTTGGATGGATTCAAACAATGAAGTTTGTGCCACTTTTAGCTTTTAAAGTTTGGTTTCCTTCATAAAACTTTGAGTTTCCTTAGGCTTGCACATCCCAAGAGCCTCAAAGCTCTCTTGTACAATTTATTTATTTCCTTTGAATGTTTTTTTTCACTTGCATCTCTTATTTCTGCATTTACTATTCATGTTTCTTTTGTTCTAGGTTACATTGGTTAAATGATTGAAGTGAGTTTTTTTGCAGATTATTTACGGAGTCACAAGTATGATGCCTCCTTAGAGAAACTTTGAAAAGTTATATTCATCATTGAGCTACTTGGATTGGTCTACCAGTTCAAAAATCTAGAATTTCTGGAAGTCCCTTGTAGCAAAAAAGTAGTAATTTTCTGTTATTTTTTAGAACATGTTAATGAAATCCATTTGAGTTGATTCCACTTGTATTGGGTCATAAAAACATTCAAGTTGATAAAAAAAAAAATTGCTCCATATAATTTTCACTTGATTAGGTTAGGCATTTGGTAGGTTAACTAGCTCACTAGTTCTTGAATTTCCAGTTTGCATTTGGTAGGTTAACTAGCTCACTAGTTCTTGAATTTCTAGTTTTTAGAGTAAGTAATTTTTTGCTATTTTTTAGCACGTGTTAACTGGGGTATTTTGGAGTGATTCCACTTGGAATGGAGTCCTATGACATGCTACTTTATAACAAAATTTATCTCATCTCATTTTCATTTGATTTGCTTGGGCATTTGACAAGTTATCTCGCTCCTGTAACACTCTTGTAACATGTGTAAACTTGACCAGATTTAGTCCAAAAGCGTGTTTTTGTCTCTTAGGCTTGAATAATGACCCCTTTGCTCTGAATCCATGATTGAGGAAGACCAAAGACCACTCAAGACCCACATTTCCTTCACTGCAAGTACAAATTTGCAACTAGAATTAGAAGACAAATTTCCACATTTGAATAACAATGAATGCTTTTTTATGAAATATACATGGATTATGTTACTAAAGATAAGTTTCCTTGAACATAGTGATAAAAAGGGTGATTCATCAATGCAAAGTA
The DNA here is from genome assembly GCA_000404065.3 of Pinus taeda. Classification (NCBI taxonomy): domain Eukaryota; kingdom Viridiplantae; phylum Streptophyta; class Pinopsida; order Pinales; family Pinaceae; genus Pinus; species Pinus taeda. Next base: position 35,533 of record APFE031255360.1, on the reverse strand, counting down.
GAGTCGACTTGATTCTTGAATTCATGCTTCCTTAAGGTTTCAATTACAAGCATTATTGTTGAAAATCTTTCAAAGCAACATTTTACATTCTGCAATTAGAGTATTGATTTACATTATGCAAGTAGACTAGTGTTTCCATTTTTGCAATAAATTTAGGATTTGATTTCATAACATTCACTCCATTACATTAGATCAACAAAAGAAGGACACAATGTATGTTGCACATATAGTGTCGACACCTCTTAAGTTTTTTTGAACCTCAAGTTAATAATTTAAGTTGGTAGCCTTGGGAGTTGTAGCATTCTTGTTGCAATATTGGGTCTCATCACTTTTTGGCATCATTGCCAGGGAGGTGTCAAAGTATGCATTGTCTTCTTCCATAGTTAATATGTTTCTTTATTTTATGCAAAAACAAAAAAAAAAAATCCATTAGGCATATTTCATTTCAAAGATAAAAAAATATCATTTCATTAGCATTCTTATTCAAATTTTTTTATTATAAAAAACAAAAAAAATACTTCTCCCACACAAAACCCCCCTCGTTGATCTCGTGGTGCAGTAAGAACCACATCATCATCCACTTTTGCAGGTAGAAGAAGAAGAGGTGGCAGAGAAGGTAGGAGAAATGGATGGAGATGATGACAATCAAGAAGATTCTATTGGATTTTTCATTCAAGATATTGATGTCAATGTGCATATGAAGAACATCCCTCCATCCTTCCTTCCCAACTACCATGGTATGAAGTTGGAGGATCCAGCAACCTTTCTCTTTGAATATGAAACCTCGTTGTAGATATTATGGTTAATTACTAAACACTAAAAAATTGAGAATGTTTCCGACAACATTGAAGGATAAAGATCTTAAATGGTTCATGAGTTTAGGGACTAATTCAATAAGATCATGGAATGATATGCAAAAGATATTTCTAGTAAAATATAAAGATTGTTATCTTAAAGAATAAATCTTTAGAATGACTCAAAAATAATATGAGAGCCTTGAGGATCTAATAAGAGATTCATGTATAATGTTAAGAGGGAAAAATTACATCATTTAGGATTTGACATGTTAAAAACCCTCTTACTTAGAATAATTAGGGATGAGTGTATTGACCTCCTCGATGTCATGAGTAGAGGTGATGTATGCCAATTATCATTTGAAAAAATTTGTGAAACATGCAACCGCATATCAAGAGGAAGGGAAAGAGTAAGTAAATCAACATCAAGATCGGTAAGTCAAGCTGAATTTGATAATTTGATTGATAAATTTAAAAAAAAAAATTATTAGCAATCTAACTAAACAAGTAGAAATGTTAAGAATGCAAAATGAGCAAAAATAAGATGTTTATATTTGTGTTATCCATGCCAAATCACATGCTACTAAATATTTCCCATCATTACCAAGGTTGAAGGAAGTTTACCAAGATGACAATGGAGCAAGTCAATCACCAAAGTAGTTATGTTATGAACCTCCAAGAATACCATGGCAGCCTAGTCAACCTATTATGATGCAAGAACCTAATTCACAGTTTCAAGTTTATGCACATCCATCTCAAGGCAATTGGAACACATCCTTTCCTTGGAAACCTTGGCCATCTCAACCCCAAAACCAATATTGGCAACAAGGTTGGCAAGGACCTTATTGGAAAAATTCACAATATCTTCACTAGTTTCCTCAATATCTTCTATACCCAAGTCCATGCTATCCCTACCATCCACCTCTACCACAACCACAACCCTAACCACATCCACCTCAAAGATCCTCTCCCGCTCAACTACATGTACCACCATTTCCAAACCCACACAAGGAAGTAGCTCAACCCACTTACAATGTTGAGGTACAACACTTTCAAACATCCCCTCTTGATCTAAATGGTATTCATCTTAGCTCAAGAAGAGTATTGAAAAAAAATACTCTCTTGATGTCAATGAAGGAAAACATTAAAAAAAGAAGATTCAAATGAGAAGACCAAAGAATCACGGGCTGCACTTGATGAAGAGTAGACATTAGAATTGGAGATAGAGAAAGTTCCCTCATGTTTACCATCAGATCATCCATGCGTCTAAGAGAAAATTCAACAAAAAGAGGAAGATTTGGATGTCATGATAGAAGAGAACACAGAAAGAGATCCAAATGTGCAAGTGGATCAAAGGCATCAAAACTATATTGAAATATGGTTCTAGATAATCATTAATTTGTAGCAACACACTCTTCTTTAACTATTCTTGATCTCATCTCAATCAAAGCAGTTGGTCTCTTATATTCAGGTCTGAGACTACACATGATTTTATATGTCATCTTGATGTGCACATGGCTCCATTGGAAGTATTCTTACACTTGAAAGAGATTTTATTTTTTTCAAGTAGAGGGGGATAGAACAAAAACAAAAATGGAAAAAATAAGAGGAAAATAATAAAATCTTAGGTGAAAACCTCTTTTGAGGCACTTGAGATTGGCTCACTGATTAAAAACCTCCTTGAGGCGGTCAATGGGTTGGAAAGAAAAAAAATGAAAAGATCCTAGGTGAAAACCTCCTTTGAGGAACCTAGGTAGACCTACTAGTTGAAAACCTCATTGAGGTAGCTAGTAGGCCTAGGGGAAAAAGAGGAAAAAAAATGAAAGATTTCTTTTCTCCATGTATCTCTCTTTGATGAATGAAGGTGCTCTCCAACCTTTGCAAGCAACAAGAACAAGTTAACACCAAAAGCAAAAAGTTGATCAAAAACCTAGTCAAAGAAAGTCAAACGTGGGATTCCTCCTCCTCTTCTCAGATGCTCCAAAAGGACCAAGGTCATGTCAATCCATCACCCTCATCCATTTCCAACACCCACCCATCATTTCCAAGCATTTCCAATTCATTTCCCTCGCTATCCTAAAATGCTACACGAAGATCATGTTTTGCTACATGAGGCCAAAATACACAGGGGAGAAATTGTTTTTACCATATCTTGAAAATCATGCATCCATTGGCTGATTTGTTTCATGAGGAGATGCATATCAATGATGGTAACATGCTCAAGGAACTTCAGCAAATTCTAGTGCACATATTTCGAGAAATTGACCTCCATCACCTACTGCCATTTTTTATTTTTTCTTGTGATTCGTGTATTCATTGGCCAAGATTTTTTATGGGGAGATGCATACTTATTATGGAAACACGCTCACCAAATTTCAAGTCAATCCAATCTACCATTTGAGAGAAATGGACAAAAAAAATTCTGCTACAGGAGATTGTCTTGAAATGCTACAGGAGATTATCCTGAAATGCTACAGGAGCAACTTGAAGTGCTATAGGAGGGAGATCAACTTGGAAAAAGAGTCCCAAAGGTCCTATTTTCCTTTGGAAACGTTGGGAGAGGTACACTCAAACTCCTTCACCCCAATCACCACTCCGTTCAACCAAATCCATCACCAATATTCCATCTCTTGCCACACGTGAAAAAAAAAAACACAGAAAAATGGCTTTGACTTCATTTTTTTTCCCTTTCCGACAACTTTCACCACCTTCTGGATATGTTATTCTTGCCCCTAAAACCCATTATCATTTGTCCAAGTCCTTGAATGCAGTGTGAGATTGTGAGAAGAAACTAAATGGCTGTTACAGGAGGAAAACAACCCTGTCGTAGCCTTCATAGATTCATCAAAAAACATGATCCAAGGATTCTTATTGCTTTAGAATGAATAGCTGGCCACCCCTGAAGCTTAAGGAAGCCACACCACCCCTAAGGAGTCGTTGTAAGGTCAACCATCCACTCCAACAACAACATATCGAAAACTGGAGAGATACCTGCAAGAAAGAAAGGTTTAATCAATCAACTACATCATGTGAAGACCTATGCACAAGCAAAACAAGGAAATTAGCACCTCTAAAGAACCATGGATCGATCATCAACTCAACAGAAACATGCATGTCTCTCTAGCAACCATTAGGTAAGTACAAGTATGCAATATACTTCACCTCTTCTCTTGAGTGTGTTATGGTTAGAAATTTGTTTCCAATGCACATGAGAGAAGGTTTTATAGGCTGAAGGTGGTCAGTAAACTTGGCCACCCTCGATTAGTAAGATTGCAGTTTACTCAAACAACCATGCAACATGGAGAATTCAAAGTGAGAAAGTTATAATTACGAGGAATGAGGACCAAATTGTAGGTTTTAACCCCGTATAGAAATTACCTGCATACGAATTCTAAAAATAGAAAATAAACAATGGTGAGAGCATAAAACATAAAACGGATATACACAAACATTTTCCCCTAGATCCCAAAATCGGGACTACCAGATTGATTTTTCATTACGTTCCTTTCAATATTACAATACATATATATACATGCTGAAGCATCCATAAACCCCAATCCATTAACCCTCGATTAGAACATAACCGTAGCTCCCTTGACCAGATCTACAAAATACCATGGACAAAAAACCATCATGCCTAAAACCATGTGCGAAATACATGCACAAAACCATAGGTAGGTCTACCCACTTAATAGGGTCCAAAAAAAATTCTCGGGGCACTACCCCAGATCCCATGTAGGGAGGCTACCGCCCCCATGTGACCCCCAAGCACAATGTATGGGGGGAATACTACCCCCCCCCGCACATGTGGGTTAGTCGTGGAAAGAATATAACACAACCCAACATTCTCCCACTTGAAGTTTCCTTTCCATAGGAGAGTTAATCATCGACCCAACCCTGCAATGCCCATTGTTTCTCTACACCAAGAGAACTTCTCAGTGCTCACAGACTTTTTCAATGCATTTGCAGTATTCTTCCAAGTGTCCACCTTTATCAAAAACACTTTTTTGTCCTCAACCATATCCCTCACAAAGAGATATTGAACATCAATGTACTTTGTCTTTGAATGATAAGAAGGGTTCTTTTCCAAGAAAATTGCACTTTGGCTATCATAGTCTATCCTTATAGCTTGTTGAACTAACCCCATACTTGAACACAATATTTGCAACCAAATTGCTTCCTTTCTTGCATGGGTGGCTACCATGTATTCTACCTCTGTAGTTGAAAGTGCCACTATAGATTGTCTCTTACTCATCCAACTGACTGCACCTCCAAATAGGTTAAACACATACCCACTTGTAGATCTTCTCTGATCCAAATCTCTAGCCCAGTCTGCATCAACAAAGCCACGGATGCCCAAAACTCTGTCCAATCCTGGTCTTCCTTGGTAGCACAAACCATAATCACTAGTTCCATGCAAATACCTGAAAAGCCGCTTCACTATTGTCTAATGCACCTTCCCTAGTTTTGTCATAAACCTTCTCAATACTCCCACTTCATGTGCAATGTCTAGTCTAGTACATACGATTTCATACATCAGGATACCGACTACACTTGCATATGGAACATGGGACATTTCCTCTTCCTCTTCTTGTGTCTTGGGACACTGTTTAGCAAATAAATTTACACCTACATGATTAGGAACCTTCACCGGTTTACTATCCTACATATTAAACCTCTGCAGTATTGTTTCGACATATTTCCTCTGGATTAACCAGAGCTTCCTCTTTGCTTGATTTCATTTAATTTCCATGCCCAAAATATAGTTTGCAGCACCAAGATCTTTCATGTTGAATTTGGAGGGAAATTGGGTCTTCAAATCCTAGATAATTTCTTTGTCATTTCCAACCAACAACATATCATCCACATACAAGACCAAATAAATAACACAGTCACCAATTCATTTAAAATGAACACAGTGATATGCTTTGCTTCCAGTGAAGCCAAGACCCCGTATAAATGTATCAAATTTTTTATACCACATCATTGGTGACTATTTTAACGGATACAAAGACTTTTTTAACTTGCATACCAATTCTTTCTTACCCTTCACTGCAAAGCCTTCAGGTTTCTTCTTGTAGATCTCTTCTTCCAGATCCCTATGAAGGAATGTTGTCTTCACATCCATCTGCTCTACCTCAAAATCAAAAGCAGCAACAACCGATAAAGTAATCTAATAGAAGCTACCTTGGCAAGAGGAGAAAAAATATCACTAAAATCAATTCCCGACACCTAGGAATAACCTTTTGCTACCAACTGAGCTTTGTATTTCTCCACCTTTCCTTCTGCATTCATTATTCTTCTTGAACACCCATTTTATGCCAATAGGTTTCTTTCTAGACGACAACTCCACCAGATCCCAAGCCTCATTTTTGTGTAAATATACCATTTCATCAACCATGGCCTCTTTCCAAAGCTTGTCGTCCTTTGAATCTACTGCTTCCCTCACAGTTCTGGGATCATCATCAATAACAGATAAAGTAAAATTTGAACAAAAATCAGATGGACTATACCTTTCTAGTTGCCTTCTTTCTCAAACTGATCTTCTCACAGCCAGAGTTTGTGGCTCTTCATTTTCTGATTCCTCTTTTGTTGTAGAGTCTGATTCTTCCTCCTTTAGCTCAAACTCTATCTTCTCAGGTTCCTTTGGAAGGAATTCATGTTTAATAACATCTTTAACCTCTCTAAACACCACATCTTGACAGTACACAACCTTCCTTGTTTTTGGGTTCCAAAGCTTTTAACCTTTTAAACCATCCTTATACCCAATAAATATGCACTTTTTAGAGTTACTATCCAACTTTGTTCTTTTCTCCTTTGGAACATGTACACATGCATCGCATCCAAATACCCTCAGATGTGAAAGAGAAGATTCTTAATTCCATACCTCTTGTGGAGTCTTATCCTCTAATGCTGATGAAGGTGATCTGTTGACTAGGTAACATGAAGTCTCCACTGCGTCTGCCCAGAAGTCTTGTCCTAACCCCACAACAATGAGCATGCTTCTTGCCCTTTCCATCAATGTCTTGTTCATTCTTTCTGCAACTCCATTTTGCTCAAGTGTGTATGGAGTAGTCTTTATTTGTGCTATACCACACTTCTTACAAAACTCTTCAAATTCCTTCTTGTAAAACTCTCCACCATTATCTGTCCTCATCACCTTTATCTTCTTCTCTGTTTAGTTTTCCACCAAAGACTTAAATTCTTTAAACCTTTCAAAGACTTCATATTTCTTCTTGAGCAAATATCTCCATGTATTCCTTGAGAAGTCATCTATAAATGATACATAGTACACAAACTTACCCAGTGATGGAACTGACATGGGTCTAAACACATCACTGTCCACAAGCTCTAATATTCGTTTCTCCCTCTTACCACCAGAGGGGAAACTCACCCGATTCTACTTCCCATATACACAATTTTCACAGAAATCAAAATCTAGAGAGAAATTAGCCATACCTTCTACCATACCATTATGATGAAGTATTCGAAGGCCCTTCTCTCCAATATGTCCAAGCCTTTGATGCCATAGCATGGTCTTTTCTCTAGAGACCACTAGATTTTCTACTCCACTTTCAAGAACCACATAACTGTTGCACCCATCAATAACAGTGCTACCTTGAAGCTTGTACAAAGTTCCAATCCGAACTCCCTGCATCAATACCAATGCTACTCGAACCATCTTGTATGTATCTTTCTTGAACACTGTTTTTATAGCTGCATCATCCAACTTGCTTACAGAAATTAGATTTCCGGCCATTACAGGAATATGCAGAACACTCGGAAGTGTTCTAATTCTTCCACCTTGCAACTTCAACTTAACTTTTATGCGACCAACAATTCTAACCTTCATGTCATCCCCTAAGAAGACATCACCACATCATATTTCTCATACTCGTAGAACCACTCTCTATGAGGAGTGAAGTGAAAGGATGCACCTGAGTCAATCAACCATGCCTCATTATCTACATGTGTACTTTAAGAAGAAGCCAAGTACACATCCCCACCTTCATCTGAGGTGGTTTTCGCCTCTACAGAAGGAGCATCATCAGATCCCTTTCCCTTTTAGGAGCTTTAGATTTACAATCCCTTTTGATGTGCCCTTCCTTTCCACATTTCCAGCACACATTTACAGGTTAACCTGGAGATTTGGATCTCCCTCTAGATTTAGATCTCCCACTCGAGGACTTATTTTTGTTTATGTTCTGGGACTGTCCTCGTACAGACAAGGCATCACCATTCTGGCCCTCCATATTTTTCCGTCTCATCTCCTCTGAAAGCAAGGATGAGGTTATTTCATCAAACTGCATGGTAGTTGTGTTGCTACCTATTGCAACAACCAGACTATCCCACAAATCTTGTAGAGAACACAACAAACTGATGCACTTATCTTCATCTGAAATTTTAATATCAACAAATAATAATTGGCTTACCACATTATTAAATGCATTCAGATGATCTATCACCAAGTCTCCATCTTTCATCCTCAGGTTATACAACTTTTTCTATAGGAACAATTTATTCACCAAAGACTTAGATTGGTACAAAGTCCCTAACTTGTCCCACAAAGCCTTCACCAAAGCTTCCACTGATACATTCAACAATAATGAATCAGAGACACAATCGTATTTTTCTCTTTGCCTTCCGATCCAACTTCGTTGAGTCTTCAGCTGACATTGTCGTTGGTTTAGTACCCGGATCTACTACGATCCACTGATCTTTATCCACCAACAGATCCTCCACCTTGAGTTTCCACAACTCAAAACTCTAACCATTAAATTTCTTGATCTCTATATTTCCACTGCTCGCCATCTTCTTTCACCACAAGAATCGATCCCACAGATCTCCCAATGAACGGGGTCTACCATAGGCCCGAGAAAAAAACTCCTCAACGGCAAAGGTGTCCCCTTGAAGCCAAAACAACTGTGATACCAAATGTAGGTTTTAACCCCATACAGAAATTACCTGCACAGGAATTCTAAAAATAGAAAATAAACAATGGTGAGAGAATAAAATATAAAAAATATACATAGAGATTTTCCCTTGGATCCCAAAACTGTGACTACTACATTGATTTTTCATTATGTTCCTTTCAATGTTACAATACATATATATACATGCCGAAGCATCCATAAACCCCAATCCCTTAACCCTAGATTAGAACATAATCGTAGTTCCCTTGACCGAATCTACTAAATACCATGGAAAACAATTCATCATGCCCAAGACCATGAGAGAAATCCATGCACAAAACAATAGGTAGGTCCACCCACCTAATATAGGGTCCAAATTTTTTTTCTCAGGGCACTGCCTGAACCCCGTGTAGGGGGTTTTGTCACCCCTCTACATACCACCCCAAGTGTGGGGTAGTCGTGGAAATAATATAACACAAACCACCAAGCGCACCGAGCCCACTATCACAAAAAGAAATTAGAGAACATTCCCAAAAATTGTTAGAGAGGCTCATTAAGGCATCAAAGGTCAAGATAGATGCTACTAGGGGCTTCCTAGGGTGATACAAAAGAGATATAGAGTTTATTTGCAAGTGCTACAACATCAGGCATAACTTATTTAAGAGAAACATGGTTGCTATAGGAGAAAACAAGAGATGCTAGAGGAAGGCAGAAGTTGCTATAAAAGATCTTGATTTAAAGGAATTTCACCCACAAACCCTAGGATTCAAAGGACAACATCCGAAGGAAGGCTAAATACATATTTCTCCTTGCCATCAATGGACAAGAAACCTGAAAAACCTCTCATTCCTTCAATAATGCATCCTGTAACAAAATTCTGATAGCAGTTTAAGAATAAAAAAAATTGAATGTGAATGCTTCATTTGAGTTCAGAAATATTAAAAAGGAAATGGAATTGTTTTTTAGTTCATTTTGAAGTTTTCCTTCTTATAACCAATATGGATACAACTTCTCTTTTACCCCTCTATCAGATTGGGAATATTGGTTTGCCAAACTTTGGAAAACCACAATGACAATCACAGGGGGTGGTTTCAATTGAAGAGAGTCCACAAACTCATCAAGGATGTCAATTATCATATATGTTGTGAAAACTTGTATCATGGGAAAACTTTGTGGACATAGACAGGGAGACTTTTCTTAAGACACCTACAGAAAAGGATGGACCTACAAAAGAAGAAGTTGGAGAAGAAGAGGAAGAGGATGGAACAAGAGAAGATGTGCCAAAATTCCTTCTAAGGTAGCTTGGGATGTTAGGAAGGCCACCAAGGCCATGAATGAGGCACAATTAGGTCACTAAGTTGCTTAGAGGACAAGCAACACTTTCAACAAGGGGGTATGACGGGCCTCCAAATTAGACATAAATTAAGGCCCATCTTACCATCTTTCAACACATTAAACCTCTTTTTTTTGCATTAAATGACATATTTTTTGCTTTAATATGTTCATTAGGAATATTTAGAGATAATTACATATTTGTGCCTGATATCATTTATTTTTGTAGAATATTGGGCAGATTATGAAGATTTGGAGGAGGAGATAATCTAGGGACTTGCTCCTTGCTACAGGAGGACCAAGATTGGATAATAAATGAACAAGATATTATGAAATTATTGCACAAATTTTGGAGCTCCAATGATTGATAAAATCTAGGAATGTGTTCCCTCTCATTTAATGCAAATTCATAGTGTTGGGAACTAGATCCACTTTTTGACGGATTTTTGAGGGGAAAGTTACCTCCTTTCAAGGAGAATGCCTCCCCATCAATTTTTATAAGTACCAATTCGAATTTTCCTCTAGGAGCAGGTATTTCTCAGTTTTCTTGTAGAGAAAACTTGTTATTTAGCAACTCCAATTTTATTTCTAGCAGAGATGGATTCAAATAATGAAGTTTGGTGCCATTTTTAGCTTTTAAAGCTTGCTTTCCTTCATAGGACTTTGATTTTCCTTGGGCTTGGTCATCCCAAGAGCCTCAAAGCCCTCTTGTACAATTTCTTTATTTCCTTTCAATGTATTTTTCACGTAATGCATCTCTTATTTCTACATTTACTATTCATGCTTCTTTTGTTGTAGGTTACATTGGTTAAATGATTGAAGTGAGTTGTTTTGCAAGTTATTTATAGATTCACAAGCATGATGCATCCTTAGAACAACTTTGAAAAGTCATATTCATCATTGAGCTACTTGGATTGGTCTACTAGTTAAAAATCTAGAATTTCTGGAAGTCCCTTGTAGCAAAATAGTAGTAATTTTCTGTTGTTTTTTAGAATGTGTTAATGGTCTTCATTTGATTTGATTCCACTTGTATTGGATCATAAAAAATTTCAAGTTAATAAAAAAATTTACCCCATAGAATTTTCACTTGATTAGGTTAGGCATTTGGTAAGCTAACTAGTTCACTAGTTCTTGAATTTCTAGTTTTTAGAGTAAGTCATTTTATGCTATTTTTTAGCACGTGTTAACAGGGGTATTTTGGAGTGATTCCACTTGGAACAGAGTCCTATGACATCTTTATTTATAACAAAAATTGTCTCATCTCATTTTCATTTGATTTGTTTAGGCATTCGGCAAGGTATCTCGCTCCTATAGCTAAACAAGGCCTCCTGTAGCACCTCCTTTAGCACGTGTAAACTTGGCCAGATTTGCTCCAAAAGCTTTTTTTTTTGTCTCTTAGGCTTGAATAATGACCCCGATGCTCTGAATCCATGATTGAGGAAGACCAAAGGCCACTCTAGACTCACCTTTCCTTCACTTCAAGTACAAATTTGCAACTAGAATTAGAAAACAAATTTCCACATTTGAATAACAATGAATGCTTTTTTTATGAAATGTACATGGATTATGTTACTACATATAAGTTTCCTTGAACATAGTGATAAAAAGGGTGATTCATCAATGAAAAGTAGATTAAACTTAATTCTTTAATTCAATCTTTCTTAAGGTTTCAATTACAAGCATGATAATTTAAGTTGGTAGCCTTGGAAGTTTTCTTGTTGCAATACTTGGGCTCATCAAGGCTATGGGATGAAAACCCTTAGGATCCTCAAAGCATACTTCTTAAAGTACCAGAGTAATAAAAGTAGCTGCTTAGGCCCTTCCAAATTGACTAATTTTATCTAGATTCTTCAACTATTTCGTATATCTCCTATCTAAGAAAGGACCATCATGCTTGATAGAAATCTGCAGTAAAACCACCTAGCCCAGGCACTTTGTTTTTCAGCAAACCCATCACCACCATTTCCACCTCTTGGAAAGAGTTGGGTCTCATTAAAGCTAAATTTTGTTCTTTAGTAATGAGTCTAGATATACCCTACAATATCTGAGTTATATGTTTTTGCAGATGAAAGGAGGTTTCAGATAAAATACCCTAATTGTAATTGATCAATTCCTTCTCAATATCTAAATGAAGGGTATGTTGAGAAATCTAGGGCATTCAATGTAAACAATTTCTCTCCTTGATAATTGCTTGTGATATGTTTTTACTTATTAACTTATAATCTTTCTTTGTTGTCTCCTTATTGCATTCTTTTCATCAAGACAATTACCAATAAATAAAGACAAGTGACACAGTATATAGGCTTCTCCATCCATGGCCAAAACCTCTAACCTCTTAAGAGGAAAACCCGATAAAATTCTTGTTCTAGATCTTCAATTGATAAGTACCAATACCATGACACATACCCTTGACTATAGTATCCTCCCAAGAACCTTCTCACCCACATTGATGTTTTGCATCTTCCTTCCTTTTCCTTTCCTCCTTGAGAAACTCGATCTCTAACTCTTACACTGCACCTTCACAACTTCCCTACACAATGTTGGTCTCTAGGTCTTCTAGAGAGAACCTTGGTTTCTACTTCGATCACTTAGTAGAGTCTCTCTCTTGCTGCCCCGGAAGAATTTCACTACCTTAACTTCACACTGCCCAGAAGAATCTGCTGCCTAGATGATCTGATAATCACCCTATGAGTGACCTTAGTTGAAGATTTATTAAGCAAAAGGTATTACAAACTCATGTGTTGGTGTGTGTTCTGTGTTATTCAAGCAACGGATCGATCAAATTGCCAATACACAGAAATTAAAATGGAAAGACAACAGAGAAATATAGTAAGCAACACAAAGACACAAATAGTTTTTAATAAGGAGTTCACCCTATTCTCTAGGGCTACGTCTCCGGTCCAGCTTTAGTGGTGGCCTTGTTTTATTGTGTCTTACAGCAGAGAAATTACAATACAGGGACCCAATGTGAGTTCTCCTGAAGCAGATTTTTACTTGGCAGGGTGGTTCTTGGATTCCCCAAGCCACTCGGAGTACACAGACTCTTGTTCTTCCTACCAGCTCTATGACCTGTGGTCTATAGTGGAAAGAGCCAACTATGATGCTCAATCCAGACAGATTCCTCTATGGGAAGGTTTGAATCTTCAAGCTCTCTGGTGCTCGACGCTGCCTATGGTCAGCTCGGCCCTCTATCTCCTCTGCTTGGCTTTACTATTCTCTGTGTTCAGTCCTCCTCTTAGGGTTCACTTTTCACTATCTCTCTGGTCGCTTGGACTCCTCTTCAAAATCCTCCAACTTAATTCAAATATATTTGTTCATGGCTTTAACCATTTGATCCCTATGCCTGTTCGGTTCCTCTCCCGCCGGCGTCGATTCACCTTCTGCAGTTGTGCTTGGAGTTCCTTGTTCGGCGTTAGCATGAACGCTCAGGGAGTGCCACGTGTCCCCATCTAATTGGTGCTAGCATGCTTTGTCGGCTCGTTTCTTTGGTTATGTTGTGGATACGTTCTCTCTCCATCGTGGCGGTCAAACGGATTCCAAATCCTTTAAAATCGCGGCTTATTTCCCTGTCGATTCCGCTTCTTCTATCGGGCGCAATCTCAGCCATCCAATCTGGGCTCCTCCAAAGCCAACGTCATACGCACGTCAAGCGTAGTTAACTTTCTGACTGTTAGCACGCGATCACGACGGTTTTTCTCTCACCTCCGCTGCCACGTGTCGATCGCTGAGTGGGATTGCTCCACTCTCCTCCAAAACCTCTTACCGTTCAAGGGCATCCTGATCAATACCACCAGTTTTCCAGAGCGCGAGTCCCGCCTTTGTCCTTTAGCGCTTTTGTTTCTCTGCCCTATATTCTCCGGCTCCCAATGTGACCAAGGGCTTAAGGCCTTTCCATTTCGGCCCTGTTCGCCTAGCCGCGCATCAAAATCGCCTCCTTTTCCCGATTCGGGGCTCCCAGGGGCTGTTTTGACCTCCTGTGCAATCTCCATGGGCCTCGGTCAGCGCACTTTGACCGAGGTCCTCGTCATTCCACGTCGTTTCCATGGCCACTGGTTCAGGGTGTTTTTGGATCGCTGTTTGGAATTTTCAAAGATTTGTTCAACTCGATACAGTCAAGGTTCTTGACAATCTTTTGTGGATCCTATTTGGATCACAGCCTCCCTACTGAAAAAGCTTTTGGACCACCAAAAGTTGGTTTTCTTCAAGCATCGACTAAGTGAGGAAATTGTTGTCCCACTTGTCCAATCTCAATCCACTTCGCACTGCTTGGCTTCGAACCCTTAAGCCAAATCCTGAGGTATTCCACTTGTCTGCTGCGCGTCGTCCTTACCTTCCTGTCCAGCACTGTATCTTCCTGCAACTCATCAAGATATTCAGGAAGCAGGTCGTTAATAGAAGGTAACTAACTCTGCTCTTCAGGGTCCTCAATCATCGAAGGTTCAAACAACCTCAAACAGTCTACATTTACGACTAAGTAGATGTGCATGTAAGCTGGCAGATCAAGGTGAAAAGCATTCTCGCCAATCTTCTCAAGTATCCTGAAGGGTCCATACCTGATAGGTTTTAGCTTTTTACCTTCACCTTGCATCCTGTCCTTGCTGATATACAACTAGACTTGGTCTCCAACTTGAAAACTATGCTCCATCTGATGCTTATCATGCCTAGCCTTGTACTTGGCCTGGCTCTTATACAGCTATTCCTATACTGCCTGGTGGATCTCTTGGACTTGTTCAATGAACCTAGTTGCCTTGTCCACATCACTGTGTCTATCAACCATGGTATCTTTACCAAAGACAAAATCCAAAGGAGACCTTGGTATGAAACCAAAACAGGTCTCAAAAGGAGATCTCTGGGTAGAAGAGTGTTTGGCTCTATTGTAAGCATGCTACACATAACACAAGTGTTCATCCC